>APFE031298883.1:70066-139187 GCA_000404065.3 Pinus taeda | reverse complement strand
TGCATTATCACATCCATTTAAAGCCAGTACAGTTTCTACTGCATTTATGGAAACAATTCAAAAGCTACATGGAAACCAAAGATTATTGTAAGTGACAGAGATCCCATTTTCACTGGAAATTTTTGGACAAAATTATTTTCTTGTCTTGGTACTCAGTTAGCTCATAGCTCATCTATCATCCTCAATCTGATGGGAAAACTGAGATAGTAAACAAATGTTTGGAAGGATATCTTCGTTGCTTTGTATCTGATAAATAGACACAATGGGTCAAATGGTTGCCTCTGGCTGAATGGTGGTATAACACTTCTTTCCATACAGCAACAAAAATGACCCCATTTATGGCACTTTATGGTAATCAACCACCATCCATCACATCATATTTAAGAGAAAATTATAAGGTTCAAGCAGTGGAACATCACATCGAACATCAACAACAACTCCTCCAACTCTTAAAGGATAACCTTGTGTTGGCACATAATAGAATGAAACAACAGGCAGATCAACATCGCAATGAAAGAAGTTTTTATGTAGTTGATTGAGTATTCCTACGGCTACAACCATATAAGCAAATGTCCCTCAAGAAAGCTAAGAATGATAATAAATTATCACCAAAGTATTATGGTCCGTACAAGGTGTTGCAAAAGATGGGTACTATGGCATACAAATTGGAGCTTCCTGCAGCTTCTCGATTGCACCCAGTTTTCCATGTTTCATGTTTAAAGAAGGTTATAGGCGACAAGCTCCCAGTTCAAACAATATTGCCAGAACTTGACGAGGAAGGAAAAATTATATTGGAACCTGAAGTAGTCACAGAAACAAGAACTCGACAGCTATGAAATCAATCAATTTTGGAGTATCTTATCAAGTGGAAGAACCTATCTGTGGAAGATTCCACATAGGAGGATGAGAATTTTATACAGAAGTATCCAGAACTACTCAAGCATTGAGGACAACGCTTTTTTTGAAGGAGAGGGGCATGTTGGGTCCCTATAATACTAGTGATTACCCCATTACTATTGTAGTTGTACCCCTTATTAATAATGGTGTGCCCCTATTGTCCCCATATTGTATTACTGTGCCCCATAGAATCCCTCTATTGTTATTTTTGTGCCTTTATATTATTGTTAGGTCAGCTTGGTTATATTGTGACCCCTTAGACTCCTATATATATAAAGGAGGTTTTGTCATTTGAATCATCCAAGAATTGTTCTTTTGTGTAATGTAAAGGAGGTTGCGCCCTTGAAGAGGCTGAATTCTAAGGCGTTCAACTATTTTTTTTTATCTTTTTGTGATCTGGTTTCATAATAGTCGCTTTTTCCTTTTTGGATATATTTTTTCTTGTGGACACGCATTTTGAAGATGTCCAGTTTGTAAACACACACGAAAATGAAAATCAATATTCTCATAATCAAGAGGCTAAGACCACTTCATATTGTTGTGTAACAAAATAATTCTATCAGGTAAACATTTAATGAGGTCTATCTCTACATATATTCTAGCAAAAGTGAAAATGCCTTTAGAGACTCTATCTGCGTCCACTTTCAGAAACTTCCCCAAGGAATTCCCTATTCCTTCTAATACTAAATGATGCCAAAAATGCAGGGGAAGGTTATGTAATCGAACCCATACTGGCATTTTGGAGACCAACATGGTATTTGCATAAAAATATGGGAACCAAGGTATTAAGAAGAAACTCACGTTGCCCTAGAACCATGGTCCCTCTTTTAAATATTGCAAGAATCTGTACACACCGCGAACTATTTATCTGGATTTGCAATCTTGAGAACTTGAGAATTTGTCAACAACTCCTTCAACTACTCAAAACCAGCTACACATTCCTCCGTCCATTCAAATTTCTTTCATTTTCTCTACAATGATGTAATAGGATAGGAAATCCATGAAAATTTCCTGATGAACCCCTTGAAGTAACCTTTTAACCCCATGAATGATATAACTTCATCCACATTCCTAGGAGTGACCCATTCCATGATATCTCTGATATTTTCTAGATCTGCTGCTATGCCTTTCTTAGAAACAACATGCCTCAAGTAATGTGCAACTGTTTGAAAGAAAACGCATTTGCTAAGCTTGACATACAACTGATTCTCCCTTAGAAATCTCAATACTGTTTCTAAGTGTTTGACATGCTCTTCCTCATTCTTAGAATATATCAATATATCATCAATGAATACAATCACAAACTTGTCTAGATAAGGATCAACATAGTATTCATCAAGGACATGAAAGTAGCTTGAGCATTAGTCAAACCAAAAGGAACCATAACAAACTCATAATTCCCATACCTAGTCCAGAAAGTAGTCTTGTAGATGTCCTCTTCTTTGATGCGTACCTGGTGATAACATGATCTCAAATCAATCTTCGAGAACATTGTTTCTCCCTTTAGCTGATCAAACAAGTGATCGATCCTCAGCAAAGGCTACCTGTTCTTGATTGTCACCTTGTTCAACTACCTGTAATCAATGCACAACCTGAGAGTACCATATTTCTTCTTCACAAACAATATTGGTGAACTCCAAGGCAACACACTTGGCCTTATGTATCCCTTGTCAAGCATTTCTTTCAACTGCAACTTCAATTCCACTAACTCTAATGTGATCAACTTGTAAGGTGTCTTTGATGTTGGTGTTGCCCCTAGTACCAACTCAATAGAAAATTCCACTTCCCTATGAGGAGGAAAATCTGAAATCTCTGTTGGAAACACATCCCAAAACTGTTGTAATATTGGGTAACTCTTCAATACTTCTACATCCTTAACATCCTTACCTTTACCACTCGAGATATGGACTACAAATAATACACATCGTTTCCCATGACTGTTCTTTGCCTACATAGTTGTAACCATTCTAATTGATGTTTCCTTCTTCTTACCCTACACAATTCTCTCTTCTCCATTGTCATCCAGAAACTCAATAGCCTTTTCATAACAATCCACCTTAGTCCTGTGAAGATACCACAAATCCATATCCATAAGCATATTGTACAATCCCAATGGAAGTAAATTCAGATGCGTTGATGTAGGCATGCCATTCAACTCAAATGTATAGGATCTTACCCAATGATGAACTCTTTTCTTAGTACCTATAGCCAACTACACTATCCAAGACTCTACATGTACTTATTTTCTCAAACCACACTTATCCACCAAGTCAGGGTTAACATAACTATAATAGATCTCTAGTGATCCGCCTGCCTATTATCCAGTGTTCCATAGATCCAAGGAATGCTCTTCCCAACATACCCACCTGTTTGCACTTCCTGTGAATTGTACATATAAGGCCTACCACCCTGATAAGTCGAATAGTCCTTCTTGAGATGTTCCTTGCCACATATCCAACACTGCAATTGTCCCCTATCGACACCTCTATTTTTCTACTCTCAAGGCTACAACCCATGTCCCTTCTCAACTACATTGAACTTCTTGTAAGGAACAACATTCTATTTCTCACCTACATCTTGTGGTCTTGTTTGCTTCAGTGGCCATTTACCTTTAATCTTGTCTTTCCCTTTCCAACCCTACTGAGACTCTGTCTTATGCTTCGATTGCTCATAACAGTGTTTCAGCTTCCCAATTACTTCTTCCAGTGATCGAGGTTCATCGTAATCAATCTGATCCTTAAATTCTAATGACAATCCACTAACAAATATATGAACTTTGGATTTGTCATTCTTAAGATATGGTACATGCCTTAGTAAATCCAGGAACTTAGTTGTGTTCTACTCATCTGTTATTTATCCCATCTTCAACTCATATAAATCCTTAGCTTTACTATCATAGTACCTATATAAAAAGTACTTCTTCCAGAAAAAACTGTTTGAACTCATTCCATCTCAACTCCTTAGTCCTGATGTTTTTGACCCGCTTCACATCTTCCCACCAGATGTCTGCTTTCCCTTTGAGGCTAAAAATATCTATCCTATCCTTCATGCTCTCTGTGTAATCATGCAACTCAAAGAACTTCTTCATTTCGAGCAACCATGCCTCTGCATCTTCGACTTCTTCAATTCTCCATAAAATGTAGGTGGCTTAGTTTTCTTGAACTCATATGGAAAATATCCCCTATCACTCCTCTAGTAAGGATGACAGCGATGATGATCATGATTCTTGTTTGAACCGAAACTAGAGTGAAGCCCATGTCCACTACCGCTACTATAAGTTGTATCCAATAACTTGCCATCTTTGACTATGTCATCTCTATCCAACCTGTGCCCATGATATCTAATGCCATATTCTCCATTAATCCTTTCCTCCTATCCATGACTGATCCTAAGTGATGCCTATCTCTACAAGTATGACAACTTTGAAGGATAACTGCATTGACTTCTGCTTGTTTCTCATGTGCCCTGGAAAGTTTCTCTTGTGACTGAATGATCTTATCATTATCTTCTTTGCAACTTCTTATCTCTCCCTTCAAACTTTACAAAGTGTCAGCTATGTCCAAAGAGTACTCATCTCTTGGCTTCTCATCTGATCTATAAGGGGAATCTCATGAACTGTAATCCACCAATTTTCTAGTCATACTTGATCCTCTTCTTCTTGCAAGCATATTATGTCAGCTAAACTAAAATATAAACATAATCAACAAACCTCAATATACTTTAGGGGAGGATATATCATCTGCAAGATCAACCAGATTAGCATGATACATGTATAATCATAATCATAACAATATATTGACATCATGCATGGAAATACCAATTTCATACCATGACCTCATGCATGAAAACCATGACCATAAAAATGCATGCGTAACAAACATATAGACATTGGCATGCATAAAAAATACATATACAACTGACATGCATTCATGAAAAAAAAATTTCGCCCATCTAGTCCAAGTGTTGAACCATGCTCTGATACCACTCTGTAACACCCTCCTCCCACACTTACCCAAGTTCACCAGTCCACTAGGGTAAATATGTGATGAAGAGTTACTATGATATGAATCAACCTCATAGGTACAGTTAAGGAAGTGGAATCATAAAACTAAAACTTTACTGGCCTTCCTCAGGAGCTACAGGACCCCCACGAGCTAAACAACCACTCCAGGTGCCATAACCTTGAGTTAACTTGCTTTTCCACTTACTTAGGTTGTCAGTCGCATGCATAACATGGCATGAAAATGACTATAAGCCGCTAGTCACGTGGATAACCCTAAACCCTAGCGACTCTAGTTTGATTTACCCAGTTATGTGCATGCGACCTAGAGATTTGAGCCACTTTTTCAGGGCTAGGATCCATACATCTACCTAGAACTTGATATAACTTTCCAGAACGATGAATGACACAAGGACAAACCCATTAATGAAAAAATTAGACAAGAATTTGACCTAACAAGGCCTGACCATGATAAACATTTCATCAAACATTTCATGCAACAATAATGGAGAAAAAAACACACTCAAACCCAACCAAAAATCATGGAAAAAAAACTAGGGCATAAGAATAATTTAAACAAATAAAACTAACAATCAAGATTTTGAATTTTTGACAAAAAACCTCTCCAGTAAATGCAACAAAAATGGCAAAAAATACACACTCAAATCCAAGCAAAAATCATGGAAAATGTATGGGTGACTGAAACCCAAGGAAAAAACAAAACAAATAGGGCCACATTTGGTGCACATACCTGAAATCAATGCCCTGTTGAAGAAACTTGGTCCAAATTCATTTTTTTAATTTGGGATGCTAAATTCCTTCAATTTTTTCCTTTCTTGCCCTTGTAGATGAGCTCTCCTCCTTAGTTCTCACTCTTTCCCTCTAATTGCAAAATGAGACAAAAAACAAACAAAATCCTTTTAATAAGTCATTGTTTCCACCATCCACAATTTTTTGCCATCGGATCGTGATTTTTTCGAAAAAAAATTGCAATTAAATTACGAATTTCACAACACTAATTAAAAGTTAATTTTAGATCCTTGATGTGGTACTATGCTTGCTGGCCCCCTACAACATGTAGAAATATTAAAATTACAACTATAAATAGAAAACATAATTTCTTCTAACAACTACAAAGAGTAGACATAACAATTCTATTTATCATTCTATTGTGGTAAGAAGCTATTGTACTAGATTTGTGGTTTTTCTAACTCATCTTTCAAGCATATTGAGTACTTTTCCATTGTTGGTTTGCGTTATTAATTTTTCATCCTATCATTGATTAGATCATATTTTTTGTTCTCATACTAACTCCTACCTCTTCCATCTGCTTGATTAAGACATTGGTCTACTAATTTGTTAGTTGAGTTGTTTTGTGTATGGATACCACACGTGGCTTTGAGTGGGAGTTGGCCTAAAGTGAAAGAAGTGCATCGAGATAACATTGGGCATATCTCTAATAGTTCTTACCATGTAGCAATCTTGGTTGAACCTTGCCAACACTATTACATTGAGTGGTAACATTTTTTGGTGTCATTGTCGAGGAGAAGGTTTTTCAAATCCGACGTTCCAACGAAATTTTAAGGACATACAATAGATAAGGAACATTCTAGTAAGGTTTCATTTGTAGTTATACCTTGGTGACATTTTTTCATGATAATATAACATGTATCATTAGGCGAGCCCACATTCAAGATGATAATAATAAGTACAATACAAGGGTCAACTATAGAGGTGAGTCTCTTCAAGTCCTCGAGCCTTATTTAACTTATCATAGAAAGGGTAAGGAAGGAAATTTATCATCATATTGTAATTTTAAAGAAAAAATCCATTTGTATAAATACAATCAAGATATAATAGTTTCCACGTGGATGACAAAGGCTTATAAACCGATTAATATGGTTGTTATTTATCCTCGGCACCATAATATTCGAATACAAACAAGATTCCATCTTTTCTTGGGGATGGTGCCATTACAACTCAAAAAAATTGGGATACATTTATAGAATGCATGGTTGATGTCTCTACTTTTCAACTTGATGTTTTACTTAGATGTTTTGCATTATCTCTTTAACAAGATGTGCCAAAATGATTCACGAGTTCATCTAATAACTGTATTGACTCTTTGGAATCTTGTCAAAATAATATTTTTGATAAATGGGTTGAAAAGAAAAATGTTCAAATTTTACATTTAAATTCTCTTACTAACATCAAACGTCTTGAAAATGAAACCATTGAATAATTTAACAAGACATTGAGCGATAATATTCCACAATCACATTAGCCTACTCTAATACTTACTTGCATACTATCTTGGTGCTTTTAGTGGTCATTTAAACTTCTTTCTTAATGAACCAAATCCTCCAACACTTGAACAGGAAAAGTCGAAAGCCAAGAGCATGGATGAGATTTGGATGATTGTAGGATGATCTAATCTTTCAGGAGAAATAAGAAAGGTTGAAGTAAAAAAAAACCCAAGAAGAAAGAGCCATCCCTATCAAATGACTTGATGAAACTTTTTTTCAACAAATTTAAAGAATTGGAGCTCAACATTAGTAAGAGTCAAGCATCATTAAAGGAAAGGATCCTCCAAATAGAAAATAATCAACAAAGTCAACATAATCATCAAAACCAACAATTTTTCTTTCCCAAAATGAATGAGTTCAGGAAAGGCCCAAGAAATGATAAAGTCTTGAACTCATTTAAGTTCCCTAAAACGTCAGGAATTCCATATCCTTACTATTTTTGCTGAGCTTGCCAACAACTTCATTTACAAAATACGTGTGTGATATATTGGGAGAAAATGCAGGAATAGAACTTGGGGAACCTAATTCATGCAATATGGTGTTTGATAATTCCAATACATTTCAAGAAGAATAAGCCAAGACAACTAGGATCAAGCCACTAGAATATTTGGGTAAATGTCATGTAATGAAGAAATAGCTGACATGGTTGCAACTGCTTTAGGAAGATTCAAGGGAGACACCTAATCAAGGGGAACCATCCAAACCTTCCAAGGAATCAAGGTAGTCTGTATTCCAACATAAAATTGAAGAAGTTTAGAGACACAATTAAGAAGAATCACCCTCCAAGAAAGATTTGTTGCTTCTTGGGTCAATAATGCAAAGGCTCCAATTCTTCTAAAAGAATTGATAAAGAACCCTTCCTATAAGAAAGAGACGGGAGAAGAATTAATGTTTTATGCATGAAAGTCTCCAACTCTAAGCATAGATGAAGGGGAAGACATCCCCATTATTCTACAAACATTAGTTAGTTAAAAGGAAACAAATTTGAAACACCAACCATTATACATTTCATTGATACCCACTAATTGGATTTTGCAAAGCTCTATGTTGGATTTAGGAGCATCAATGAACATTATGACTTTTGAGGTCATGAAGAGGATGGGCCTAAGGACATCTAGGCCATAGTGAAATATGTAGAAATCGTGGTGTATATTTGAAACTTCTCATGAAGTTTTAATAAAATTCACAAGACAGAAACCTACTCTACTGCTTTGGGGAAAAGTAATTCACAATCTAGAACACAAATTTTAGACATGCAATAAGAAATAACACACATGCCCACAATATTTTTCCCTGGGAAGCCAATCTACTAAAAACCCCAATGCCTGCTTGCATTAATTTGATGAATAGATATGTATTACAATTTCTTTGCTCAATTGAGCACAACCTGCAAGTGAATAACCTCTCTCTCTTCTCACTGAGAAGCGCTAACCCAGACTTAGTCAATTTACGCCTCTACTTGAGCCCCTATTTCCTTGCGAAATTCCTTGAGAAATTAGGCCCCTATTATTTAGGAACTTCTCCAAAATGGATTGTGTAATTCTTAAGGCTGATCATTAGGTTTCACACAACACCTGTACACTCTGGAATAATCTACAACTGATGTTACACTGCCTTGCAATATCCTCCACAGTTGGGGAACTCGAATTCTTTGCATGCACTAGCTATTTTGGGTTGATTGATTAGTTAACTGGATGATCACTGAGTTTGACTAAAGTCCCATTGCACAATTGACATTCCATTAGTTCCTCCAAGCATTGAAACTAGTTTAATTGAAACATCTTGAGATAACTGACTTTGATTGCTACAAATTAGCAATAACACATGCTTAACTTAACTCTAACTCCTCCAACTCAAATTTCCTCAATAAATTGGGTGACACAAGCCATGCAACACAAGTTAACTACATCCAAGTTGTCTGCTGAAGTGGAAATTCAATTTTTCTCAATCTAATCAAGGAAAAATCAAATTGAGAATTTATTGTTGCATTTTCAACACTCCCTCTCAGCAAGAAAGGGATTATCAACCACTCCTATCCTACACTTGTGGAACTCGAACTTCCCCTTTGGCAAGGCCTTTGTCAAAATGTTAGCATCTTGTTCCTATGTCGGAATGTACTGAAGAAACATTATCCGCCTCTACACACAGTCCCATAAATGGTGATACTAGATATCTAGATGCTTGGATTGATTGTGAAATACAAGATTCTTAGAGAGCTTGATTCAACTATGATTATCATAGTAGATCAAAGTTGGATCCATCATCTGATAAAATAATCCAACAAGTATCTTTCTCATCCAGATCGCCTCACATGTTGCTTGACTTGTAGCCATGTATCATACTTCTGTAGAGTTGAGCGCCACATATAGTTGCTTTTTGTTGTACCAGGAAACCGTTGCAGACACAACACTAAAAATTCCACCTAATGTACTCTTTCAGTTTGATGGACTACCCGTCCAATCAAGATTTGTGAAGCCACACAACTTCACTCCCTCTGTCTATCTATACCATAGTCCAAACTGGGTAGTGTCTCTGAGGTATCTAAAACATGCTTAGCTAACTTCCAAAATAATTTGTTTTGCCTAACCATAGCTTGGCTCAGTTAGTTGAATACATAGCACATATCTGGTCATGTGTTCAAAAGATACATTAGTGAACCCACTAGCTGCCTATAAATGGTAACATCCACTTCCTCACGTAAAGCACAGGGGCTTCACTCACTGTACCTCTGACATAGCATGTGCGTTCATGACATACTAAACAATACCCTTAATTTGACTACATATTGGAAAATACCTCTAAAAATCACATTATTTAAACCCCTGCCAATATATATCCAATACACCTTCCCAATTTATAAAACCCCTATTTTCACTAAATATTGTATGTATCCATTTTTTTATTCACATTTTTTATACCCTTTTATTTTTATATCCTTGGTATAGTGACATGATTCCTCTCTTATGACCCCACATGCATTCTACAGTTCACCTTTCTCCTTTTGATATACATTGTAAATGCATATTAGTTCTCCCACAATGCAATTATTTAACCCACACTCAAGCACATCTCACTATGATTTGTGGCATTTAATGGTCTAAGGCACACAAAGATCAACCATGTTTTAGGAAGATTGATTATGTGCATGTATATAAAATAACATATAAATTGATCTATATGATGATGAAAAATCAATTGATGAATCTTTATGAATAGGTTTGCAACAAATAAGGTGTTCAAGCACAATTCTAGACCCTCTAGATGCAAGACAACTATCTACAACCAAGGTTGGGGCCCCAAATCTCAAATCAAGGGTGCAATCCCAACCTACACATGCTTAGAAGAAGAGGATGGACAAATTCCAACATATGTGCCCTTAAGGGAATAACGCAAAAGCATGAAATCACCTTTTGATTCATTGTCATCTCACCAGTGAGATATGGGCTATCACTCATAGACTATGTAAAATGCAACAATGGATTGGAGATAACACGTAGGAATTAAATGAATGGACTACAACTAGAACATAAGACAAAATTTTGGTTGTAGAGGTGATCTGTTCCATTTGGCTAGCTCAAAACAATGGTGTATTCCAAAATAAAACTCCAAACGTCTACAAGATTTTCTACATGTTGAAGGAAATCATTACCTTATCATGCACCTCACTAAAGACAAGGCTTCCTTGTACTCTCATACCTTTGAAATACAACTCTAAAATTTTAGATTACCAAAGATTAACATAATAATAATAATAATAAAATCATATTACCAAAGATTAGGCACTAGTCTCCTCCCATCTAGTCAATCTAAAACTCAAAATTATACCTTTCATTTCTTGTTTTAGGGTAGAATCTAGGGTTTTATAACAACTTACATTAACTTCCAGCCATAGAAAACCCTAAACATCTTGGTAATTGTGCATATATTTGACCAAAAAGTCTTCTTAATAATAATTTGACTTGATGATTTTTATTGTAGCCTTTTTAGGGCTGGACGTCTTGATACCTTTGGCTGTTATATGCTATTTAATTTTTAGAATCTTCTAGTTAGACAAACCCTAGTTTTATCTAATATTTTAGCACTAATTTCTATCTATTTATAACTTGTTTCAAGGGGTAGTATATTATTGTTGTAGCTTGTGTTGCTGCTGTAATTTCATATATTTTATTCAAGTTTTGCAACAACATTGAGTAATTTTCAGATTTGTAGTGTTTAAGGATAATTTTGCATTGAATAATAATTTGACTAACTCCCTAAATCAGCCTTAACATAAAATCCAAATGTGGAATTTACCTTGAGTAACCACCTTATCTTTGACTTGCTTGATACATATCTTTGGTGGTGATTTGGGCAGACATTTAGGAGACCTTAGACTTGATTTTGTCTTGTCTTAGGAGTCCTAATTCCTACTAGCAAAGCCAACCTCATGTTGGATCCATACTACACTAAAATTTGGGAAGTTGTTGCCCACGTGAGGGTGGCAACACTTCCACTGTTGCTCTAGTCTAAGCACCTTGTGAAGGCTTTGCACTAAGGTGCTAGATTTCGAGATAACAGTTCTATAAGTTCAACAAAATTAGCTCTTGGGTTTGCATGTTTCTTGTCCCCAATTTGGACATGTGAACATGCACTATTCGAGTGTTCAACACGTGTGAGACAACCTCGAGCTTGCATGTACTATGTTCCCATGTCAAACATGAACACGAACTATCCGAGTGACAAGCACACATGGGACATGTGTCACACATGTACGACCCATGGAACTTGTATGTCTGATGCTTAAAACTCACATTTCCCAACATGTTGGACAATGGAATGCCACAAAATGTGTCTCAACTTGTTAATATATGTATCCAAATGTAGTTATATTTTCATGTATCCAAAGTGTTTCATGTAGTTATATTTTCTTAATAAAGGAAAAAAGGATCTTTATCTCTTTATTATATTTCTATAACTTTAATATATATGGCCATGCTCATATTGAATTCTAAAAAAGACAAAGAGCTCTAACAATTAGGTTATTTATTTTTCTCTTAGGGTTTTCTGTATATTTTGTTGGCCACCCCCATTGTGTGGGAAGGCACCAAATTCTCAAGTGAAATTTGAGAGGAACTAAGAAGCGTTGTCCACTATCACAAAAAACACCCTCTCACCATCTAGGTTGGCTTTTCTTTGGCACAAGTAGGTACCCCTATAAGATAAAATATAAATTCAGATTTGAGTGGGTGGTGGGCTGCCAATATCATTGCCAATCCAAGAGTTATGGAGTCAAGGAATACAAACAAAGAGGGTTTTGAATGATATGGAGAAGATGTAGCCAAGCCATACACTAATGTGCCATCACTATTTGAAAAGGACTTTTTTGGATGTTTCATGGAGGGTGAACCTTTGGAGATTATTGCTTATCATTTTATGAAGTCTTTTGCATGGTCAAACCCCCATGTTCAATTAGGGAATTTTGCACAAGTGATGGACATGTATCATATTCATTATATAATTCATTTGTTTAGTACTTCATTTCTCTAGGGATTTTGACTTGTCATTTTTTAGTTGGAGGATATTGTTTATTTGTTTACTCCTCCCTCGAAGAGATTTAGGATATAACTTTTGATATCATTTTTTATTGGAGGAGGTTTTGAGCTCTTCAACTATATAAGATGAGATCCTCCTCTTCTAATGGTTTTTTATGGTTTGAGGAGACAATACTCATGTTTATTTGACAGGTACTAGGGATGTTCTTCATGACTATGTGACTAGTCAAGTTTCATATTATGTGTGGATTTTTTGCATGTTAAAACAACATTTATTACTCTCATTAATCATCCATAATATGTCCTCATTTTTGCTTCATGGTTCCATATGCCTTTAAGAATATTTGGCACTAGTCCATCCCCATCAACCACACTTAAAATCAACATTCCAAACTCAGCAAAAATTTGTTTTACTAAAGACACTCTTCAATCACCTTTGAGTCTTACTTGTCCTAGATTTAGTAATCCTACCCTTGGGGACACCCGTCTTGTACTAGAGAAGAGTTCGTTTAAAGTGAGTAGAGGATTTGTGAGTTGACATTGGAAACCCTCTTGAGTTACTCTTAGCCTTTCACTCAATCCTTGGACTTAGGATCTCCAGTGCAATATTTATTAGTAACAAGGAGCTAATATAGTTCCTACAGAGGTTCAAATCCTACTAAGTGACATACTTGTACTTATGCTCACCTTTGTGGATGCACACCAAAGCATGCAATCGTATTTGGGGTTAGGTGTAAATCTTGGGTGACTCTAGTGGAATAGATAATCCCCACTTGCGGTTGCTTGGCTTAAAAGAAAATAGATTAAATGGTGCTTATGCATCAGACATAATGCTAAACTAAGCATGTTAACCTCATGGTGATCAAGGTTAATTAAAAAAAATAGGGATGCAGGCTCAACTTGGCCTTTTTAACAATTCTTCTCAAAGTGTTATCCATCCTATGACTTTGTATGTGCACAAATTCACAATTATCAATAAACAAATTCATAGGATTTCTCTCTTTATGACAAGGCTGCCATCAATTTGAAAAGAGTCTAACAAATCTAATCAGATCAGATTCTAGAATCAAAGTCAAATTATATAGATAACTTTTTATAATTAACCATTCTTACGTTTATTCACACATTACAATCAATATTCTAGCACATGATCCATTTCATATGATTGTAGGGCTCTAGTAGGCATTGGTTATGACTCCATCTCCACATGTCTCAACACACATTGAAAGTTGCTCCCCAACAATGTATATAATCAAAGACCCCCTTCGTACCCTTTGTTCATTCCCAAGATTGGTTTTTAAAGAGCAATAATTACTCTCTACAACTGTTGAATGACAACTCTTCAAGAATTGGATTTACACCTAACTACAAAAAATGACCTCAATTTTGTAGTAATGGAGTAAGTTAAAAAGTGGACAAACTTTGTTGATTCAGTGAGAATTTTGTTAGAAGTTAATAATAATAAAAAAATTATTTTAGATTACCAAAGATTAAGATAATAATAAAAACAAATTTCCCATTCTAGTCATAAACAAAATGCTGAATAAACTTCATGAAACCAAATATTTCTCAAAATTAGACCTTAGATAAAGGAATTATCAACTCATGGTACAAATGGATTTTGCAAAACAATATTTAGTACTCATGAAGGACATTACAAATTCAAGATTAATGTCATTTAGTTTAACCAAAATTCTTAATTCTAAGCTATCATGAATGGAATTTTCCAACCATATCTTAAAAAATTGTATTTATACACTTTAATTATTTCTCATCTGTAACAAATCATGAAAATAGAACTTTAAACACAATTAACAAGTATTGACCATATTGGCAAAAACCAGAATTTATTTTGATTTTTTCTTTTGTTAATGCGGAGATGGAATACCTAGGCCACATAATCCCAAAATAAAAAGTCATTTTAAGTTTCAAACATAGCTTAGCATGCTTAGTGGCTTGCCTCTCAAAGGAATGGTTGTGCTTTAAAAAAGTTGCAAAACCATGGAATTTATGATTATTATGAGTTATGAAAATGAGCACCCAATTCTCTGCCACAATCTTTTCCTATACTAATAGGAATAGAATTGAAGAACATGAATATAATTGAAGAACCTGTCGAATTGAATCAATATATTGTTAACTTCCATACCCCTAGCCATAGGTAGTTGTCTCATGTACAACATCTACAATTATGTACACTATCTAAAATTGATCTAATCCCACAAGTTGAAACATAATATCCAATCAATATATCATGTAAATTTGTCCTATAAAATAAAGAGTGATGCAGAAGCCTTCTAACATCTGTTCTCACCATTCACAAGACAAGCTTGCTTTCCAGTTCCATGAAGAAAGTTGGTAAACCAATGAGCCGATGACTTTACTTGAGTTCTGATTCAAGCTTTACTTGAGTTCTGATTCTCTATACTGTGCATGTTTCTAAAGCAGTCTTGTCCAAGTTGGCATCCTTTGTAGGATGTGTTATGCCATGTATATAGCTGAGGCTGCCAGCATAGATGGTTTCCATTTCAATGCTTCATACTCAACTAGGCATAGTTCAAGAAGATAAAATGCTAGCTTCTCAAGTTGATCCATGGAAACAAACCCAAAAGAGAATTAAATTTATAAAGATCCCATTTATGGAAGCTTACAGTTAAAAAAAAATAGTGCATGATGCCTCTCATGCAACACATCGAAAATACAATGCATTTCATAACATAAGTGAGGCTCAATGCCATTTGAATATTCATCAAAATTTCAAGAAAAGTAGAATACATGTTTATCAGCCTGAGCAACCTTTAGAAACCTTTTCATGAAAACAAAGGGAGTTGGTACAACCAAATTGAATCTTAATTTGTTGAGAATCAATTTATCCTGAAGAAAATGAAACATACCATAAACATGAACAAAGATAACAATTCCAAATATGAATTATTTAAACAATTAGAAATATAAAGCTTGAAATATGGAAGACAAGTATGACATAATAATGTGAGAAAACAAAATCTCACCATGGAGAGAAATTCACCACGTGTGTAAAAATTGTTTGAGATTGTAATCAGTTCCTTAACCTGTAAAGCCCTTAAGGAAAATGAGTTAGAATGTGAAGCCTTATTCTAGATGCCAAATCAAGGGCACAGGAAACAAGTTTTTAGTCAAATCAAATCAATACAAAATTTCAGCTTAACAATGAACTTTCCCTCTTGTCATTGTTTACCACCTTGGGAGCCCAAATTTCTTCATATTTGGCAGCAACTAGCATGGCAGTCAACCCCACCAGTTGAATATCCTTTCTCGTAATAGTGTACACCACAGAAAGAAATTTGTGAATCAGGTTAATCATGAGAAAAAGTGTCTCATCCATTACGTCAAATTTTAGATGCACCTGTAAGTGCAAATTGTTTATGTTAGAAAATTATTAACGGAAAGGTACAATTTTTATTATTATTATAGAAACAGATAGATATCAATATGTATTAATCAAATACATCAATCAACCACTCAATAAGTATTTCCTGCATCTTCTGGTTGATATCAACTTGGCTTGACATGTAGTTTGATGAGATATTGTTGCATGCCTGCAATACAACAAACACAACAGACCAAAATAGAAACAAATTAGATATACAGCGATTTATTCAGAGTTGAATCTAAACTATAGACATGGATCAAGGCTCGCATCAATGCTTGACCTAATGTCCTCATTCATAAATTATAACCTTCCACGATGCTTAAGTGGGCACTTTAATTGTCCAATGGAGATATTCATGTATGGCACAAACACGCTGCTCACATTTAATCATTGCATACTATATGAAATGAAAAGCTAGTGTCTGATTAAATTGTTTAAATGAAGTGTATTATTCCAAGACAAGATGTTGTTTATTCAAATAGAACAAAAACAGTTTGCAAGGCTCCCATGACAAAAGGGATGTACCTCTGTATACCAATAGAAATGGTAAATGTCTTGAACATATTCAACTACGACAAGTTGATTTTCATTATCTGCTTCGTCAATGTTGGGCAAGTCCCCTTCCTCTTCCATGACATCACACTCAATGGCTCCAGATGTAAGCTGTTTAATAGAAACCATTGGATGGCAATTGGAGCTATGGATTAGATAAACCCTTCACTTTATTTTGCAAAAGAACAGAGTAAAACTCTGTGAATAAAAAGCACCATCTACACATGCTAAAATAAGAGCAGTGGACCAAATGTTTCTAACCTCACTTCTAGCAGTCAGTGTTGATGTAAAAGCTCGTGGAAGCCTTGTCTTCCTTTTTGATGCATCAACCATTGGCATTCTTCTTGAAACACCTTTAGCTACAGGTGGGCAAAATCTAGACTTGGATGCATTTGAAGCAACTTTTCCTGAGATGTCAACATTTGAAGGCCTTGGTGGTCTCCTTGAAGCTAAAGTAAATTTGATAGAGAGGCTAGTAGTATAAGGCCTCCCTGAAGCTGAAGTGTGTTTACCTGAGAGGCCAGTAGTAGAAGACCTCCCTGAAGCTGAAATGTTTTTACCAGAGAGACAGTAGTAGAAGGCCTACATTGTATCCTTGAACTCGACTGATCATTACTTGAGACCTCAACATTTGAAACCCTAGGAAGTTTGCCTGAAATTGATTCACGTGTATGTAAGGGTCCAACATTGGAAATCCCAGGTGCTTTTCCTGAACCTGCTACATGCTTGGAATTTGAAACCAAAGTTGATCTAATGCTTTCCTTTTCACCTTTGTTCCTTTTTGGCCCCAGTGGCTGAATGGTAGCAAAACAAAACCAATGGAAGTAAAATAAATACATGTAAACCATCCCAACTAAGCAGGCAAGCAAAGAGCCCTGTTATTGACCTCAATATATCCACACGCAGTTACCGATTTGAAACGGAGGCCAACATATAAATCCCAGTAGTAGTGAAATCATATCATTCATCTCATGCTGCATACTAACATATGGGGATTGATATATGATAAATAAATCAGATATATGTTTAATCACACACAATTTATACAACCATGGATGATGTACATACGATGGACAATGACTTTGTTGTAGCACTTGTATTCTTGACATCGAAACCAAACCTCCAACACACCCAATTATAACTGTTAACTCTAATTGGTAAAAAGCCCAAAATATCTGCAAAAGAGAAGAGCATCATATTGGGAAGCTGAATCTATCGTGGTATTTGATTATCAGCAAGCTGATTCTGCTTCCTAGATTTCCTGTGGACATAGAATTACACACCCAAAGCATCACATACAACATTTTTCTTCATCGGCCCCCACCAAAAGAGGGTTTAAAATTCCTGAATAAGCATATGGCTAGAGAAAATTTCTTGACCAGAGAGGCTAAGCTCATAATCAAACTTTTTTATAAAACTGAAGTTTCTACTATGTGCTGATAAAGCATGAGTACTACATAAGGGTTTTGCAAATTAAAAAAATATATATATGTTTTAGGAATGAAAAAGATTGCTTACTCTAGCTTGATCTCATCATCCCCATTGGGTTTTGAAGCATGTCACCCTAGGTTGCCAATGTCTGATAAAACCCTTCTAGGCCTCGTTTCGACCCGTATCACCACTACATCACAGATCATGCATATAAACTCTATAAATCGAACTCTATTTTACACTAGTCATATAGAGCCATTGATATTCATATAAACACTAATAAAGATGTACTACATATTTGTTGATATTAGGTTTTGGTATGGGGTTTGGACAAGCAAAATATTGTAAAATACCTTTGCTATCCATGGGCCTGTTGGGCTTCTCCGCCCTATGTTCGATTCCAATTTTGGTTTGCTGAAAAGACAAACAAAAATCATTCAGTAACTATTGAACAATCAAACCCCTTCAAAACTGATAAGGAATCCAAAAGTAAGAGTGATCCTGACCTTAAACATAAAATAAAATTGAAATTTAAGAAAATACACCAATACCAGTAGTGAAGAGAGATTTGCTCTTGAGATGGCCAATAATATACTTCTTGTAACTGTTTCAGAAGCAAGGCATGATTTGATTATTACCATCATTTCCTTACATGCTTCTATCATTTCTTTGAATTAGCCCTTGATCAGTCCTAGATGCAACTCCAGAGAGGTCTAGATATAGCTCAACAAACCCTTCAAATTTTGCAGAAATGATAAATCTTACAAAAGGTGAGGATAAGGCTACAAACAATCTGCCTTGGAGGTATTTTGAGTATATATAGATTGCTTTTAGAAGAGCCCAGAACAGAGGCTTAAATGAGCATCATAGTATTCTAGAAACCATAGAGAGATACCACAATAATGTCCTCCAACTTCACTCAGAATAATCCCAAATTTTGTCCACATAGATGCCATTGAAAATACTTAGGACACATACTACTGAGGTCTACCAAGAATACGGCCCAAATAGGTCCCAGAACATGCCTGAAATTAATACAAAAATGCCTTAGAGGGGGGGGTGTCTCAGAAAGGTCGAGAATGGCCTCAGGAAAGGGCTAGTATGTGCCTTAAATGAGCCAAAAGGAAATGCAAGATAGATATGAATTAGCCTCATAAAATAAATCATTTCATAATGACCCAAGATCCTTTCAAATTGATTCAGAAGTGCCTAGTAACAAGGGTATGAACTACATGATATTCAAAGTGTGATATTCAAATTGATTCAGAAGTGCCCTTTCCAAGTGCTTATGTAGTTAACATCATTTATTGCAATAATTCAAGAATTCTAAAATCTTACTAGCCATATTGGAGATTCTAGGATAACGGAGAGACTAATAAGAAACAAAAAACTAGGAATTAGCTCTACATCACCTCCCATTGGCAGCCTGCCTTGCTCAACAACACATATATTTTTTTTTTAGTTGTGTTCCCGGGAGAGATCATAGGTATATTCTGTATGAAAGTCTGTGAAAAGTGGCCACCAAGTGGCCTTATTTTCCTTTTTGGAGGTGATATATCATGCTATAAGCACTTTGTTATGTATTTTCCTTTTCCAACCCATGAAATAGAAACGTATGCATTCTTTCTTTGGAAAAATAAAATCAATTAAAATTTGCATACCATTCACCCTATCAAATTCTTGTCAATCCAAAAGTTGCAAAAAATCAGATACCATTCACCTTAAAATAGCCCTTGGATCATATGCACACATTTCAAGGCCCATCAAACACATATATATCAATGTAGGACAAAATAAGAAAGCAAAGTGCCATCACCCAAACAATCTACCAGAAGCACATATCTCAATAAAGTTGCAAACAATTTAAAAACAAACTACCATCACATGTCCAAAATCATTTACATATAGTAATTAATGTTAATGTCGTTTAGTGAAAGCACTGAAAGGAAATGCCTAAAATATGATTGAGGACTCAATTGACAATAGTAACCAAGTGCAATTTAATTGTTGTAGACCCCATGCGTATGGCCAAAACATAACTACTTCCAAAAAGGCTCTGATGGCACATTTGAACTACAGACTATGATTTATATGTCCAATTTAAAAAATAGGAAAGCCAACTACCACATAAAAATTCAAAATAAAATGCACTTCATGTGCTAGACGTTGCTCTGGTGTAAATTTGTTGACTTGAGTGAGCAGAAACCATCCTGACTGAAGCTCGTGCCATCAGATCCTTGATATCCTTTCTAGCAAGCGAACCATTAATCTAAAAATTCAAGGAAAATGTTAACATTAGTGAGAAGAACCACATACTTATCCACAAAACATATTCATGAAAAAAGAACCACCTCTTCTTGTTTTTCATGATTAAAAGGACCAACTTCAGAGGGACCAAATTAACATTTGAATGAAACACAACTACAAAAGGATGAATGGCTAGTGAAAGAAACTTACACCAAAAGGAATGTCGAAAAAAAAGGTTGAGTTATCCGAACATTCACCATTTGAACTATTCACTAGTCCTAAAACCAAAAAAGTACAAAATTAACATTAGATTCATACGAACAAATCAACAAAAATACAACCAATAATTATTTATAAATGATCCAACATATGGAAATACATAAGAAAAGATAAAGTAGAATGTTTTGAAAATCTACCTTGTTCAAATTTTTCACAAAATCTGAAAAAAACTTTGTAATCACATTCTTCTCATTTGTATGTATCATTCCTAGCATTGTATGATAAGTTCGTGATTGCTATAACAGATTCAAGTTGTACGAAAGCATGAACTATCAAATCATACTTATACATGCATTGCCCCTTTATTCTACTATACCAACATAATTGAAGCTCGATGCCTTCTAATCTATCCAAAAGGTCAATGTCATTATGGTAATCAAACACCATATTACCATCCTTCTTCCTTATTCTTTGAACCCTTCCAATGTACCACGTTCCACAAGAAACACCTTGTTTTGTACTTCGAGGAACATATTTTATTGAAGTACATTTAGTGGGGGGAATTGAGTTGCTTTCAAACAACACCCCACAATCTAATCCAATTCCAAAGCCAATTGAAACACCCTTTTGTGGAGCCTTCCCATCTTGCCTAAAGTAGACCCCATTTCTCACTTTTGTCAACCTATCTTTGGGAAAAAGGATTTCTATTCAACTAAGTAACCAAACATGCTTTAAACATATCCTTACCATCAAGATCCACCACTGGCTTTATCATTTTGCTTCCATTTTCATCAATGGAATCTAAAATTTCATCCAACTCGTGTCTCCACTAACTTTCCATTATTTGCAATTCACTTTCATTGTGTACCAATGATGATGAAGATTGGTATATAGAGTTGGAACAACTCAGTGGAGAAGCATCAACTACTTCATCCACAATTTGGAATGTTGGATAATTTTGATCCTCTATCCATGGTTTAACCCACCAATAAGATTGAGTGTAATTTTCTGGTTGCATTCCAAGAGTTGATAAAATGTCTTGTACATCCTTCAATCCAATCTTAAGGGCTTCTACAATTTTAGCGTCTGTCGATATTGAATCATATTACGACAATATATCAATGTTTTGTATTGTTTCTTGGTGCAATCTATTCCAAATTCTTTCTTGCTTCTTATGAGATTTATTAAAATGAAGCCCTTGGGGATTTGATTCTTCTTCAGAAACTCTATTAAGGGTTCCAACAACATGAGGCAAGTCAATGAAATCATAGGCCCTCTCCACTCCAACCATCCCACCAACTTTACTAAAGAGTTTCTCACATACATCTGACCCAATCAAGTGCAAAACACATGGAAAGTTAGAGTAATGATCTCAAAACAATATCATCAACAAAACTGCAAAATGGCAAGAAATTTTTGCATCTTGATATGATTCTTTGCTGACGAAGTTTATCTTAACATTAGTATGAGATTGTTTCTGTACCCAACATAGCCATAATGTGAAAAAATGATGAACTCGTGAAGCATTTTGTACCCTTTCCCAAAGGCTCAAACTATGAGACATAAAGATGTTAATGTAGTCAGCAACAATCATTAGATAAGTCTTTGTAGCTAGTGTCCTCTCTAACTTTCCACTTGGTGTACTTCTCAACTCTTTCAAACACCTCTAAACATGCCTTGAAGTAATGCATTGTGCGGATCCACAATTTTGTCGATCCATCCTCTCTATACCTTCACCCTTAAGCTTGTGATCATCCACTTTAAAAGTGTGATAAACCATTCTGACATGACCAAAACTTATGTAACCATTTCCTAAAACCAATTGTCATCGACCGCTAAACAAAGGATTCACTAGATTTTTACCGTTGTGGATGTAATCTTGGTCATGCAATCCTGTTACATTGCAATCATTTTACGACCTAGTTAGCCTCCACCCTTCCCAAGGAATTTTATATCGAAGACCTGATGTTGAAGAATAATCCTTCAACATAAGTTGTATTCTTCTGCTATCCCCATCCGAGGAATGACCAACAATATGATCCAAATTATTTTCCACGTGTTTCTTCCACATAGATTCTACCTTTTCCCATTGTTGATAAACAAAATTTGCATTGAACCTATTGCATGTTGGATGAACAACCACAACCAAACAAGGAATCTTTTCATGTAAAGGGTTTGAAATAATAGCACGTGCATAATGGCCAATAACACTATTCTTAAAAGAATCTGTTATAATCTCATAGCCTATAGCTCCATCACCAACTCTCACCAAGAAATGTGATTGGCATTGATGTTCTTATTTTGTACCACAAAACCCCACGAGTGTATCACTTTTTGCTTCTCACCTAACATATTTTTTCACAATTGTTTCATATTTAGCGAGAAATATAGGAATTGGGCCATCTATACCATGTTTGGCTTTAAAAGAAGCATAAACTTTTCCCACTGCCTCAAAAATATTCTTGTGCTCCCCTGGGATATATGCTAATGACTTTCTGACTTGCCTTAAAGTCGTAGATATTGAAGGACCATCCAGATTCAAGCTAATAAAGCTATGTAATCTAGGACCTCCCCATAACTTGATCACTCATAAAGGGATTTTGTGGATGTACTATACCTTCTCCCTGCTTTTGCATGCATCAAGTTATGAAAAATATCCTTGAAAAATTCCCAAACTGCATCTTTACCTTGTAATTTTCCTTGCTTATGTGCCTCACACACATCCTTGCAAAACCTAAAGACATCCTTCCTTTATGTCGATTCAAACAACTTTTCCTTTAGGGATCTCATTCTAATAGAGAGTGTAGCAATCTTTGTCATCTCCCACCAAAGAGATCACATTGTTGATCTATGGTTAGCATTTGTAACCCTTGCAACATTCTTTGATTCATTGTGAGTCAAATAGTCGAGTCTTCTACCTTTTCCGGTATCTCGTTCACTTCTTTTATTGGTGGACATTGATTCACAATATAATCGCATCCTGAAGTCATCATATTTTGGAACCAACTTACAAAAGTTGCATGTTAATGAATCAAATGGGATCCTTGTTTCAGAAGCCCTCTGGCAATGAATATGCCTATATGTACCATCAATATGACATTCAATACACTCATAACATAACATGATCTTGGTATGCTTCTCTATGGCCCATAATTTTCTACCCATTTGATCATCCATTAGGACCTTTGTTTCCAATCTCTCCCCATTTCTATCAATATAAGGATACCAATACCCCCAAAATTATAGTAATAAGGGAGATAATTGAGCTGTAATAAGATGACAACAAACAAATAAATTTGAAGTAAGATAAACAAAATAATATATAAATTCATATTCAAGTTTAGTCTAAGTTACTAATTAACACACTTGAAGTAGAAGGATCTGCACTTGTAGAACCCCTATGTAATACTAATGGTGATAATGGGACCAAGAACCTAGTCAAACTTTGTTGGGACTTATCATTGGTAGGCTTTTTGGGTCTCCCAACCATGCCACTCCTTAGCCCAATCTCGTCATGTGAACCCTCATTTGTAGTAGTAGCAGTGTGCTTCTTTGATTTCATGTGTTCATTTAGAGAACTGACAATATTACCACTTGTCGGCACTAAACAAAACCATTTATTGCATTGTGTACATTCCACTCTCACTTTTTTCACGTCCTTATAGTCTACAAGTGTTGCTTCCACCACCTTGAACAAATTAGGCTCTTGTGTCTTGTTGAAATCATCTAGAAGTTTGATTGCTTGATCAATATGAAATTCATCTTCAACCATCACTGTCTGTTTTACTTTGTTACATGAAGGAATTTCACTACCACTTGGCATTGATAGGCGTTGTTGATGGGCCCCTGTTTTCATATGATGTTTTTGAAGTTTCGTGTTGTTCGCGATACCAAAGATACATCACCTGTTCCATAATTAATGCCACAAATTTCATAATGGGTCTTTATTTTAGATTCTCCCTTTTTTAATATACTTTGAGAGTAATTTTCTCATTGACAAACTCTTCCATTACACTTTTAACTTTTTTCCCCAAGATGCCAATACACTAGGATAAAAAACTATGGCTTGTTCCACTAACAAAGACATATTTTCAACTCTTGGTTGTTTATGCATAGGTCCCTCCACATTCACTTCAATGTTTTCAAATATTGGTATTTTTTCTACTACATTTGAAAACTCTTCTTCCACATCAAATGTGCCTAGTTTCCTCTTGATGCCTACAAGTGTTGTACAAACCTTCCATTTTTTCTCTTGCTTTGGATTTAAACCTGTTCCATCCTAGATAAAATAAAAAGGGTATCTAATGATTTCATCATCCACAATTTCATCACGAATTTTAGCGAATGTACAACCTTCTCGACACTTGACCATGCCAATGATAGAATTTTCTTCACCGGTAGCAATATTATAAAACAACTCCATCTGTTTTTGCACATAAATAAATGAAAAAGTAGGTAAAATTCCACAAGCATATTGGTTATTATAAAACAAAGAGCAAAGAAGCAAGGTGTGAAATTTCAATTCAAAGCTCCAAAAAACATGAAGAAATATTACTATTTGGATGAAACACCTTGATTCAAAATGTACTATCGGTGGATTCCTCAAATGGAACTAAAACTAGAAATAAAACATATTACTAAAACAAATTTGAGAGTTGATTTATTGCTGCACCAGAACTCTTTTTGCCTCTTGGGTGGGTGTTAGAATACATGTTCTCCACCATTTAAAGCATCTAGATTGAGCAAGGCCAATGTGGGTTGTAATTCTTTAACTTTGATGATTTCTTATTTTGAAGTGCATTATGCAGTTTGGGGCAAAGAGACTTCAAAGGACATGACATTTGAGTTCTATAATATCAAGTACACTCCATGTCAGGATCCAGTGGGATTGCATAAGTTCGATAGAACTAGGTTGATAAACAGGTCACTGTCTAGACAAGGAGGAGGCCTTGAAATGCCCAGGTTACAGAGCATTTTAGTATAAAAAGCACCATCAGAATTTGATGGTGTTTTTGTAAAAAAGGGTTTTCAATTTTTTTAGGACCCTGGAGAGTGGACACTATGTGCTTTGGTCTATTTCTGTTAGAGACTCTTCCTCTGTTTTATGGTCCCTAGACCATTTTATCCTCTAAAAATGATGGTTCATTTTCTAGCAGTCCTAATGAAGGAAGATTCACCCATCATTCTTGTCTACTCTCCCAGCACATCGCATATCATAGGGTCCTTGTGGATGAAGAATCAGACTTTAATAACTCTTATAAACCCATGTACAATGTGTAAAAGCCAAGATGACTCCCAAAATTAGAAGACCAAGAGTGATAACCAAGCAGATCAGATTTTGAGATGTTGTATTTCTTGGTTTGTTGATATGCAGGCTTCACTTGCTATAATGTTGTTGTTGAAAAGGCCATAGTTAAACTACAAGAAACCCATCTTACCAAACTCATGTTTTGACTTGTTCATTGATGCCTTGTAAACTAAGACCTTGATTTTCCATTTGTATCTCAGATTATTTTGGTTATGTATATTGCAAATTTTCACAGTAAACAAATATGAGTATTGGACAAGGACATCAATGTATGGTGATTTATTACTTACAAGTCAGGAAAATTGTGTATAAGTTTCAACTAGATTAGGAATTTATCCATGGAAATTGGCCAATATCTTCTTGGGAAAGTTGAAAATGATTTTTTCAAATATAATACTACCATAGCCAGTCCTCAATTCTCTCAAGTTTTTCCATCTACCTTGAACATCCTCAATCTATGTTTTTCATAGTTCTTCCTCTGAACTTCAACGTTCAATTTGGAGGGAAGGTTTTTGCACTCTAACCAAGGTGTTTTAATTTGTGTAAGTGGATGTGACAGTGATAACCTCATCCAACAACAAAATCTAATGCCTTAGGATCTAGTACCTCGTCTCAATTACATAAATTGTTGCTCCATGAACTAGATCTAGTACTTCGTCTTAATTACATCATGATTCTCCATGGACTCAATATGGTACTTCCTATTAACTACATCACGTTGGTTTATCCATTTACTTAAGATTAAATTCATCAATTTGGTTTTTACTTGTACCATTAAACTTCATCAATGTGTTTTTTCATTGTACTTCATTGATTGAAATGATCCAATATTTTTAGCTAAACCTGGTCATCAATTCATTAAGAAGGTGTAGTCTATTTGTGTAGCAATAAATTATTAAAAAATATATAGATACCAAACTTGGGTTTCTCAGTGGCCTACACACTGGTTGTTCCTATTTTTGGATCCAACGAAATTGTTAGTCAGGTTGTGCTCTAGTAGTAGATCAATGGAAGTTTAGTAGAAATAAAACTTGGTCAAGCACCATGTGTTTTTTCATTGATGTGATTTTTCACTGTACTTCATCAATTGAGATTGCAATGATCCATGATTAGTATAAAACATAGGATATATACATACTTCACATTGGAATGAACCTATAAATCTCAACTTATATACCAAAAATTGGAAGTGTGCATGGCCTTTGTTCTTCACCAAAATAATCAGGACAATCAATTCAACTTATATACCAATCATTGGAAGAGTACATGGCCCTTAGTCTTGCCTAGAATAATCAGGACAATCCAATTGACATTGTTAAGTTATAATTGTGCATGTTCTCATCAATTTATTAAAAATAACCAAAAATATATCTTATGCCAGGCTTGCGTTGGTTAGTGCCCTGCACACTAAGTTGCCCCAATTTTCCGATGGGTTGTGGTCCATTTGTAAACTGGTAGGATTCTTAGTTAGGCTAATAGTCCAATAGTTGGTCAATAAAAAATGGTGTTTCTTGTACCAAGCTTGACTTGCTTAGTGGCCTGCATGCTGCATTTCCCTACTTTCCAAATGGATGTGGTCTAGTTGTAAACTGGCAGAATTGTCAGTTAGACTGTGGTCTAGAAGTACATTAGATAAATTTTCTTTACTTATACCGAACTCGAGCTACTCGGTGGCTTGCATACTAAGTTCCCTTATTTTCTAATGAGACATGGTCCAAATGTAGACTTGCAGTATTTTCAAGCAAGCTATGATCTACCAATAGATCAGTGAAAGTTTAACACAACTCCAAGGTTGTGGCTAGCACTAGATCAGTTAAATTTTAACACAATTAATGGTTAGGAATGATAAGCAACAAATCAACCTATCCCTGTCAAGGGAATGAGGATAACTAGCCCACAAAATGCATCATTATGGTTATTAAAATTCCAGTCTTGTTACAATAAAAATTATAAACAAGAAATAAGGGAGAAGGTGCATTATGTTGCCTTTATATCCTTCTTTCGTTGGATTTTTCTCTATCATGTCCAAAATTGGATTCTTTTTTCATGGAGAAAATAAACTTAGCTTTAATTATCATATCATCTCTATGATTCAGACTTGGAATATTTTAGTGAGAAAAGAAACAATTAAAACACAAAAGTGGTGATGTTGCTTTCCACGTATCAGTTTTGGAAGCTATATTTTGTGCTTCGACTGTTCAATAATTTTCCTCATTGCATGGTATTTTCATGTTATATATTGATTAAATTTAGTTTTTGAAAGGCCAGATTGAACTCTAACCTTTTTTTGTTTAAGCTATCATGTTGACGAGAACTGGTGTGGTGTATAACACATACCTATGCTTTTTTATGAATTACAGTGTACCATTGCAGATTTATATTGTACTGTATTATACAAAGGAATACCAAGTCTAGGGTTGAGGACGATGAAGAGGTGTTGCTAATTAGATTACCAAGTTGTTTAGGGCCATGCTAGTGAGTATGGACATCAAGGAAGCTACATAGAGAAGAGTAGTTATCACAAATCTTTGTGATGTGAGTGATGATGAACAGGACCCATAGGTTCCAAAATAAAAAGCTAAGGATTTGTATTTTTAATTAATCTCTGTTAATTCAATCAATGGATTTCATTGTCTTGCTAATGTGAGAGGTGTCAATGGTTGTTGTGAGTCTATCTTTGAAAACTTTGATAGCTATGGGGTAACACTTTATATTTTGATGCAATTTTTGTTACCCAAGATGGAACTACTATTACAACTAATGAGGCAACAAAAATATAATGTTGCATGGAAATCAATATATCAAATTTGAAATCCAAGCTGTTTTATTTTAGAAAGTACTTTTCAATTAGTTATAATGAAGTTGAGCTACGGTTGGATTGATTATTTAGTGGGTGAGGAACTATTGTGCCCATTAAGATGGAGTTGAATATCGGTACCCTTGAACATTCACCTCCAAAATGTCCTATGATCCCAACAGTATGAGCTTGCGCTCTTCATTTATGGGAGGGACCTATATTTGAGTAACAATCTTACTACCTCATTTCTTTTCTTAATGGGAGTTGTGGAAGATCTCATGGAGTCTTCTTTTGTTCAAAATGTCTAAGGAATTACCCACATCAACCACATTTGTTCTAATTCTGTAGGGTCCATAAACCTTGTTGAAGGTTGTCTTTAAATTATTCCAAGAGACTTGTCTCCTTGTAGGGATGATCTCAAAAGTCATGAATTCCTATTTTCTTTTCCCTTATAGAGAACTATCCAAGGCACATCGACACATATTTTTTGCGTATGAGCAAACACATCATTTTGAGATGGTCAATGCTACTAAGGAACTTATTAGACAATAATTCTCTATGATGAGTAATCTAGATGAGAAATGACAACATCCTTGTTTTCATGTAAGGAAATTTGATATTGTTAGGGTGAATATTCTCAATATTAAATCTAATTATGGAATCATTCCTAAACAAGAGATTCTAGGAAGCTGATAACTCTGAGGAAGATGCAACAGATCAAGTAGGTTTTAAGTGCATGGGGTTGATCCAAGTGACATTATACTATCCATATTATTTTAAGAGTTCTTGTATAGGATAAGTTTGCATATCTCTACAGGATTTCCACCTATAGGTATCACACACAATTTTGCAAAATCCAAAATAGCAGAAACACTCAATTGCTTCCAAAATTACTATTATATAACGAATACAAGGGAACATTTCCTTGATTGCAACCTCGATTGGAGCAAGGAAGAAACACTTTAAACTCTATCTTGAAGTATAAGAATAGGTATATCCTAAACATTAATGGCATATTTTTCCCAGTAGCTAGCAGATAATTCAATCTTTAGATTTTGAATGTGAGACTCATCAATCAACTGGATGTGTTGATATCAATTGGAAATTATTTTCCTGAGAAAGTAAATATTCCAGCAATATAGAATTTTGATCATATGCCCATGTAGGGAAACTAAGTAATGTCACCTTGAACACTGTTTGTATACCTCTTTGTATATATCCAACAAGAAAGTAGTCTATTTCTTTCAGGATGTTATTTTACACTTGCAATTTAAGATTGAAGCTTCCCACTGCTGATTTTTGTGTCCAAGGGTGGCAAAGTTTTTCATCCACATGAATCTTCATTGATTCTTTTCAATGTTTGATGAATACAATGCTCATATTTCAATACAACTTAGGTCATTTTAGTTAACCAATGGAAGCTAGATCTAGCTCCATCAATGTAAAAGACAAATTCTACGCTCTAATTCTAAATAAATGATGAATGTATAAAGTTTTACTACTTAGGAAGTGCTAATCTCATCGTTCTTTTTATATCTAGCTTGATATATTCAGGTTATTCTTTTTTGCCCAATTCAACCATTTGAATGAAGATTTTATTTGTAGTTCTTTCACACATTCCATGTTTGTGAGTCTTGCAGGATGGTCTTTTTATTAGCTTTGTGGAAGCATGAGATCTCCTTTGAAATAAAGTAATTCTCCTAGCTTCTTGCAAGAAAATCATTACAATTAATTTGTAATGGAAGAAAAAGGGAATATGTATCTGATTATTTCTCAATAGCTTGATCTATTGGATAATATTTATAGAGTTGTTATAAACATTCAATCAAGAATGAAATTCAAGCTCTCTTTATCAGTTCCACCCTCCTGGAAAAAATGGCATACTTCTGCGCAGTGGCTAGTAGATAATTGAATATTCATATTTTGACTGTGAGATTCATCAATCAACTTGACGTGTTGATGTAAATGGATCTTATTTTCTTGAGAAAGTAAAAATTCTAGCACTATATAATTTTGATCATATTCCCATATAGGGAAACCAAGTAATGTCACCTTGAACATTGCTTGTATACCTCTTTGTATATATCTAACAACCAAACAATATATTTATTTTAAGTTGTTATTTTGCAGTTGCAATTTAAGATTGAAGCTTCCCACTACTAATTTTTGTGTCTAAATGTGGAAAAGTTGTTCATCCATATGAATCTTCCTTAATCCTTTTGAACGTTTGATGAATATAGTGCCCATCTTTCAATACAACTTAGCCCATTTTAGTTAACCGATGCAAGTTGGATCTAGCTCCATGAATGTAAAAGACAAATTGTGTCCTCTAATTCTAAATAAATGATGAATGTATAAAGTTTTGCTACTTATGCAGTGTTGATCTCATCATTCTTTTTGTCTCTAGCTTGATATCTTTAGGCTGTTCTTTTTTCCCAATTCAATGATTTGAATGAACATGTTATTTATAACTCTTTCACACATTCCATGTTTGTGAGTCTTGCAGGATGGGTTTTTTATTGTCTTTGTGGAAGCCTCAGATCTCCTTTGAAATAAAAGTAATTCTGCTAGCTTCTTGTAAGAAAATGATTGCAATTAAGTTGTAATGGAAGAAAAAGGGCATATCTATTTGATTCTTTCTCAACAATTTGATCTCCAAGAAAATATTTACAGAGTTGTTATAAAAATTAAATCAAGAATGAAATTCAAGCTCTCTTTATCAGTTCCACCCTCTTGAAAAAATGAGGTGTGTCATTTTAGTTTCATACTTAATGGATTTATCAGTTCCACTCTTGGAAAAAATGTGATGTGTTGTTTCAAATTCAAACTCAGTGGATTTATCAATTCTATTCTTGGAAAAAATGTTTTTTGTTGTTTCAGTTTCATATGGGGAGCTACCAATGAGTGCACACAAGGAATCCATGGATGAGATGACTACCCTAATATTGAGCTTTGATATATCAGAGGATTTTCATCAAATGGGAAACAAAAGTGGGATTGTGTTCTCGAGCCTATGTTGAAGCAAATATTGGACGAATGCTGTCATTTTCAGCCTTCAAGAAAAGCATATTGAGGTTTTTACCTTTTTAAATAATTTTCAAGGACTTCTAAGTTCGTACAAGAGATTATGGTATGGAGCATATGATGCTTCCATATTTTTTAACTTGCTACTTGGGTACTAGTGTCAATTCCATTAGTTGACAATTACAAATGAATAAAAGTAAAAATATTGAAACATTTTTCCCAACAATGTTACTGTTAGCTTAAACTTGTTATCAAGACTCATTTAGAGACCAGCTTTCATGCACATAACATATGACATCTGGGGTATGTTTTCTACCTTTCTTTTCCTTCTTTGCACTCATTCTCTTTTGCATGTTTGGAGCAATTAAAATGTTTGTTACACTGGTTGATGTAGATCTTATGTGAGCCTATGGATTTCCTGATCACAAGATCTGTTTTCTGTCACCATGCCTATTGGGAGGCAAGAAACTCTCTCTAAAGGTGATTAAGCATACTCTACAAATGTGACTTATGTGATAATTTGATCATTTTCTTCATACGAAGCAGAGAATATCCCTAATTTAAGGTGAGAATTCCTGGTATTAAATGAGTATCTATTCAAATAGCAAATAGCGTTATGCTTTCACACTAGAAATTTAAAGGATCTGGATTTTCCATGGCTAGAGCTAGCACAACGATGAAGTTTTGGATATGACGAAAGAGGTGCTTAACCCTTTCTTAGGTGGTAGTTCGTCTCGAAAGTGAGGATTCATGGATATCTGGTAGCCCAAACTCTAATAGATCTCTTGATGCCAAATGGGATTCTATCTTTAGAAGGCAATTGTGGGGAAGGGAATGAAAGGTCCCATCTTGTTGCTTGTGAAACACCAATCGATGGATTCATAAAATTTGACCAGTCATTCACGAAGGAAAAGAGTAAACAAAACCTTCTCCACCATATGCAATAATTTTCATCAACAAATCCTTGTTCATTTGAAAACAACAAAACCCTAATCATTATCTAAAGAACAAAACAACAAAATCCTAATCATTATCTAAAGCAAAAAACAAAAAAATCCTAATCATTATCTAAAGCAAAAAACAAAAAAATCCTAATCATTATCTAAAGCACCAGAATAATTAATTTTTAGCCCCCAAAATGAAAATGATGAAAAATACCTAGATTTCTTGTCAACGTTCGACACCGGTAAGAAAAACCTTCTCTATTATATGTCAGGCCCACCTTGACTACTTATGTAGCTCCAAACACTTCAAATAAAACACAGTGCCAGATGGATGAGAAAGACTATGATGCTCACCACTTTCTTGGAACCTACCTTGGATGCTTTATGCTCTATCTAATTACCCTAGGAAAAGGGAACTTATGCTTATACCCTTGACCCTTTCCCCATTATCGCATCAACACAATCCAGTAATGAGAAGTTACCCTAAAATGGGGGTGGATAAGGCCCAAATAGAGGATATAGTTGTTGCGAACAAAGGTCTCACCCAATAGAGCTGAGGTTGTGTGTGGATTATCCCCACGGGCTATGATACTCCCTGCTTGTTTTTGGCCTTAGAATAAAGTTTGTGAATAGACATCTAGCTCAACAGAACAGGTTTCGATTACTCCCACTGCTATGATACTTCGTGGATACTTCCTACCTCTTTTTGGAATACAAACATAGCTCTCGCCCAGCAAAATATATGGTGTGCTGGTGGTGTGGTGTGTTGGTGGTGCATTGTCACTCACACTATATGATACTCCCACCTCTTTTGTGCCTCCGCTTGGCCATTTTTTTGTGCAAAAAATACCCTATAATATTTATATTATTATATAACATATAAAAACCCCTCTAAACCCTATTATATAGTCAATATATTGTTTTTTGTTTTTATTATTTTTTATACCCCAATATGAACGCACGTGATATTATATTGCTTCGTCAGTGAAGCCCCCGTGACCTGAAGTGGAATCCTCCTTGCTCCATTTGGTCACTAGAGGTGTATCCATGGGTTTGAAACTCTCCATGCAGAATCTCTGTAGTATCTCCTTTGCATACTTTTCTTGAGAGAGAAACAATTCCCCATTGCCTTGCCATACTTCCAACATGAGGATGTAGTGCATGAGACCCATGTCTTTTATTTCAAACTCCCTTGCGAGTTCCTCCTTGCAAAATTTGATCAACTACTCATCACCAGTTAAAATCAAATCATCAACATATAAGACAATAATAAGAAATTTACCTTCTACCAAGATATGATAGAGGTTTTCATTCGCTACACTTTTGGTGAAGCCCAAACCAATAAGATAGTTATTGATCTTGGTGTACCAAGCACGAGGTGCTTGTTTGAGATTGTACAATGCTCGCTTGAGTCTTCACACATGAGAATCTTGAGCCCAAAATGAACATGACATCCTTGAGCTTGAGAGGGGATCTAGACTCCCTTTGAAAGATGACTATACCAATATCGGTCACACTACACCTTCCGTCATCTCCCGACTCAATGTGCATCTACAAGTATTTCTCTTCTAGGTCACTGAAAAAATCTCTACACCCTGTTATGTGGAACGAGGCACCTGAGTCCAAGTACCACATGCTCCCCATCACTGTGCTGTCCATGCATGCAATAAGGGTAAAGTCAATCTCGATCTATGAAGCCAAGGCTTAACCTGTTTCTTCTCCTAAAGTCTTCTTTCCTTCCTTTTTGTGTGGACACTTCATGGCATAATGCCTGAATTCATGACAATGGAAGCATTTAATTTTAGAAAAAAATCATCCTTGTTGCCTTAGCAAATTTTTCTTCATCCTTGCCATTGGATGAAGTCCCATCTCTAGTATTCCACCTTATTTCCTCCTGTACAAAATCAGACCATAAGTGTTCCCAATTCAGTAGCTTCTCCCTCCCTTTCATTGAATCTTGATAACTATGCCAACTCTTGAGAAGCCCTAGAAGGGATAGGTTTACCAAGTCCTCTTCTGCAACACTAACACTAATAATTTAATGCTACTAATAATATTGCATACTATGAAGCTTTACTAATTGGTATGAGCTTGGCTAAAGAAATGAACATCAAATTGTTAAAGATTATAAGAGTTTATGAGTTTTTTGTATGTCAATTCAAGGGACATTTTGTTTGCAAGAATGATAGGTTAAAGACATACAAATAAGCTATGATTGACGCAACAAATTATTTCATGCTTTATCTTTGGAAGTTGTGCTCAGAGAAATTAACCAACATTCCAATGCTCTAATCATTGTTGCTTCTACAAACAATTTGTGTGATTTATTGGAAGATAGGCAGTCGAAATTCATATGCAAGCCTTTGATTCCATTTAATCATATCTATTGGCAAGTCTGCTAAGATGATGGACATATTCCCTGTTTTATGAGCAAGGTCGAGGAATTTTCTAAGAATCGAATTGATTGGTCAAACAAAGATTCAATGGTTCAATTTGTATACAGCAATATTCTAGTTGGTCTCACTCCATTAGAAGACTTGTTCAAGAGAGACAACTCATATAAAATTAAAAAATAAGGATGCTAAGATAAAGTAATTTGATGAAACTAGCATTGGATCAACAGTCCAAAAATCATAAAAGTTGGTAAAATTACAATTTAAGAAGAGATAATTGCCATTAAATAATTGGTGTATGACTTTAGAGATGTGTTTGCATGGTCTTACGACAAATTGAAGACTTATGAAGAAGATGTGATCCAACATGCTATACCATTAAAATGAGGAACTAATCCTTTTCGTAAAAATCTCATACAAATCAACCCTAAGTTGTTGCCATTGGTATAAAAGGAATTAGAAAAATGGTTCAATGAAGACATTATTGTGCCAACAAGATATTCACATGGCTCTCCAATTTTATGGTAGCTAGAAATAAGTCAGGTGAAATTAGATTATGTGGTGACTTAAGTAATTTGAACATGACATCCATCAAGGATAATTACCTGCTCCTGAACATGGAACTTGTATTGCAAAGAATCATTGGAGCTGAAATGATATATCTCCTTGATGGTTTCTCTAGTTACAACTAGGTTGTAACAACCCCGATTTAAAATATACATATAATTACATCAATTTATATGATTAATATTCAACACCCAATTATTCAACTATTTAACATATAATTTTCAAAAAACACGAGTAGAGACGACTTACCTATATTGACGATATTCCTTACTTGTGCTTTTGGATTTGAATTATCTTTGAATTCTACTAACCGCAAAAAATATTTTGGGGACGACTTTCCACGCAACCGTAGGCTTAGCTACACATAATATTTCTACAGTTGTCCACCCCCGAGCTCTCAATCAACGTACTACTGCTAGGGAATCATTTGACTCACAACACTTTTCTTTCCAAGAGAATGGATGAAGAAATAGATGAATCTCATCTTCCTCTTCATCCATTAAATAGACCAAAAAATGGAAAGGGACCCGCATGCACACATTCCATGTGTCAACATGCCAACCTTTTTTTATTTTTATTTTTATTTTTTTAAGTTTTACTTAATTTAATATTTCAAATGAGAATGTCTTTTAGATTAATAAATAATTCCTAACGGCTAACTCTAGACTCTGATGCATCCTTGTTATTTTTTCTTTTGGATTGATTGATTTTTTCACCTTTGTCTTGAGGACAAACCACATTAGTTGGTTCGAATCGTCATATGGATCACAAAAGTATAATATCTAACAATTTAATATTTTTCTTAATTTAACTCTCTTATTTTATTTCTTTTTACTTTTTGTTAACTTTACTTATTCTTACTATTTTTATAGTTTACTTTTATATATATTTATTTAGAACTCTAGTTTTATTATTTTCTATTTTTATTTATTTATTATTATTTATTCTCTTCATTATTATTATTTGTTTACTATTATTGTATTTTCCTTATTATTTACTATTATATATTTCTATTTATTGTTTTATTTATTTTTTACTTATATTTTAATTATTATATTATTTTGATTATTATTATTAGAGGGTATTACATACTCCCCCTCTTTAAGGAACTTCGTCCCAAAGTTAAGTTGAATCATTTAACATTTTATTTTATTTAGTTATTTATTACTTCACATTTACCCCACACCCTGTGGTGAATTAGTATAACCAACAAACATCGAAAGTTTCCACAACACCTGGGAAATCCCAAGGATTCTCTATTCTTTTTCCCACTTTCTAAACCAGGCATTAGCCTCATCAGTCTATACCATAGCTTATGGCTGGCCCCAAGGCTTGCACCAAGGCTTAGACCTCCTCTGCCCCAAGGCAGGCATCCGATCTCAGTACTCAATGACTCCAGGCATCTTACAAGGTTGGCTCAGTCCCTCCACACTCATTAAGATGCACATCCCCAGGCATCGAAGTCCTTACACTCTCACCAGATTTCAACACCCCAATCCAATATTAGGCACTTGACCTCCTCAAGATGGTACCATAGCCCCTCAAGAGTTATTCATCAAGAGATATATAATACAAAGGAAACATTGACATATGTAGTGTTGATTGAGTATGTCCCTAGTTCATATGGTGTTACATATTCTCCCTTGTAGGTATCGGTTCCCACAAGATCATCAAATAAACTGGCCCTTGGCTCATTTGTGGATTTCCTGTCAATCATCACATCTCAACATGAAACCATGCATTAGTTATAACATCACAATATCATAGAAAATAATCCACATGCAAACTCTTGCATGTCATCATGATAACACAATACCATTTTTAAGCACCACATTCTAAATAGTAAAGAACTCCATACTCTTGTATGTCATAAAATCTACATGCAACTACCGCATGCTTCACATCATGAAATACCATCATACATTATAACATCAACATATTTGCATCAAAGATATATCATGACATCACATAATAAATGGAATCACACATCAACATAACCTCATACCATAACACCATAAATATGAGAATCATCTCAATATACATCAAATGTAGAGAAATAAGATCCTATAAGCATTCTCATCATGAATTAATTTCATTTTCTTATATAAACAATGAATACCAACTATGAAACAAGATTATTCAACATCCATCTAATATCTAGCCTATCTCATCAACACTCTTAGTGTTGTGTTCTTAACAAGATGTCAAATTCTTTCAATAATCATTTTCTCTTATTTTCATAAGAAATTTTAAAATTTGTCGAATATGCATAACCACACTATCATTATGCTATAGTTTTGATAAAGACTCTTTACTTGCAAGTTTCACCCTCTAAAGTCGTAATCTCTAGTTAATCTATTACTAGTCTTACCATCATTCCTTAAATTTTTGTTTCATTTCCAATACATTGACTCATTTAATCCAAATACATAACTCATTAACGGCATACCAACTTCTTACTCTTCACATTAATTATTTTTTCATTAGTCTTTAATTCTCAACTTACACGAAATACATCTCCTTTAACAACGGTAGATAATTAGTATATTTAGTATTTACCTTTCACTTTTTGTTTGTCAACATTACCATTGATTTAAAAGGTGAAGCATTGAATTAGTATTACACTTATTCATCATCAAAACATTTTATATGCTTGGTGTACTTGGTAAATTCTTCCATCAGTCATGGTATAAACTTGATAAATTTCTTCTACAAAAGCCTCATTCTATCATCAATCTAGTCATCAAAACATGAGTGAAATTTAGTCAAATATGCTCTCTATTAGTTGATTTTCAATTCTTTTGTCATTTTATGTGTAATCCTTCTCAAGGTTTCATTATAGAATTTCCAACAATATTTATTGCTACACTTCATGCTCGATACTTTCTCACTAGTATACATATTTTATATCATTTTCCAACAGTTAAGCAACTGTTATCCTTGAAACATTTTCCTAGTTTATCACTTGTCATTTCTCACCAATTATAAGTATTCTCAACATCCAATCTTGACACTTTAAAATTATGTAGGTCATTACTATGACCCGCACCAATCATGTTGTTAAATCCGCTCATCAATATCATTAGGAGATATTTCCACTTGAGATAGACCTCGTAATTTACCCCTAGACATTATTACATTTTCACAATTCCTTTGACACTTTAATGTTATACACCTTAAAGGACTATAAGAACTTAACTACTTTCTAAAACCCTAAAATGTTATATGGTTGTTATTTACATTATCACTAAGGTTAGACTTACCATGAAAATAATACCTTAATGCTAAGGGATTTTCCCTGCTTCTCTCAAAATTGTTCAACTCCCATCATATAGACATTCATGGATTTATTACTCCTATACCAAAATGTTACGATAATTCCTACAACTTTTCAAAATAACTTTCATAATTATCTCGACTTATTTGTTGATTGAAATGTTTTCTTCCTAAGAAAGGTCTTCCCTATTTAGACCTTGTAGTGATCTTCATCAGGTTCTTGTATGGAAACGCTACTATATTTCTGCAACCATTTGCCACAATTTTATTCATTCATAAGGTACCTTTAATGTGCTAAATATTTTATCATAATTTTTCCCTAAAACCAAATCATCCATCTTACTCTAGGATAATTTATTGCTTCTTATTGATGTCTTAAATGGATTTGTGAAATGCCCACTTAGTCCCCTTAAATATCAATATATTCATCTTTACTTTTGGGCCACAACCCACAATAATGAGTGCATAATAATATACAACCAATATCCTTTCTTCCCTTCACCATATGATGTACACAACTACAATGGATTATCCACTTATTTTTAAAAGTGTGAGCATGCAATGCATAAGAAGCAGTAAAAATAAAGTATTATAATGTCCATTACTTTTGAAAAGTCATTAATGCAAGTTGGTTGACTCACTCTAAGTTGGTTGACTCACTCTTCAACACCTTACCTTCAACCTTCTTGATCTTATCTTCCTCATCTTCTAGCAAGTCTTCTAAACATGTCTTATCCCTCCACAATATGAGTAAGTATTTTTCTTCTTACCTTCCTTAGTTGATCTCTAATAAATTTGCTTCATCTTATTATTCCATTCATTACAATTATATTATTTCTCCCTATTTTTTCCTCGACCTCTTACTCTATGATTTTATGACCTTTTCCCTTAAATATATGGGCACGTTGCTCAAATTGTAGTTTTTTTTTTCTTCGTAATCCAACTCTTTAAATTTCCAATAATCGCCATGAAACCATCTTACATTTTTCTCAATTATTTACATCAAATGTGGTACCAACCTAGGATTTCCTTTGACAAAATTAATCTTAACTATGTCATATATCTATTGCGAGGAATAAATAACTAACAAACGAAATATAAAATCTAGTCTCTTAATTTATATAAGACTAATCTAATCTGCACATATTAAGAATAATATAACATAATCATATAGACATATCTGTAATTTATAACAATATAATCTAGGATACATCATTAGAAGTAGTTAGCTTAGTACAAATCTCTTGTCTAAACATACTAATGAATTAATCCTTACGAATTTCCAATTCCATTATTTAATATACTTCCACTTTTAACCTAAAACAAACAATTTTCATATCTTGTATCACATTTTCCCAAAAAAAATTATTATAATTAATATTCAATTGAATGTACACTTTCATTACCATTATCTTTATTTTATTTACAATAATTTTAATTTAAAGACACTTTTTAAAAACTATATTTATGCTTATTAACTATCATTAAAAATAAAATAACAATAATAAAATGCAACCAACTCCTATATATATCTTCTAATTCATAAAAATGTATATTTTCATTCACTTGAGAATACTCACAATGTGTGAAAACTCTTCCTCTTCGCCAAAAAAATAAGAACAATAACAATATTCACATAAGTCTTGGAATCTTGGAACCTTTTAGTGTAATAATGAGGATAAACTGTATTAGCCTTACTAGCTCTTTATCGGTTACATATTATTACTATATTAATATCAATATAACGATTAATATTAACTTTAATCATAAAAATATAGAAATGAAATGAAGATGAAACACTATCATAATATTAAATTTTATAACACATATAATTATATTATAAAAATTAAAATAACACTTATATAATTATATTAAAATATATAGCATGATAATAACTGTTTTTAATTTTAATTTGTTTTTATATAATATATCTAATTTATTTTTCAAGAGTAAATGAAATATTTTTTTAATTCTTTATATATATTTAAAATTCTTTATTAATTTCTATCAATAACTAATGTACATTCAAAACATTATTATTAATTATATTCAAATCTCACTCAAATGATTATTAACATAATAATAATCAACTATAAAATCTATAAAGTTTACAATTCTTTCATAATTCTAGATATAATTTGTTAGTTAATTTCAAAATATTCTAAAACTAATTTGTCAAAAAGAAGATCGAAGAAGGAGAGCAGAGGAAGTCATGGACGCCATTGTAGCCGCTGCTTTGAACGAGATATCAGCGAGGGGAGCACAAGGCTGTTTGCTGCAGAATCAACGCGGGCTTCATAGTTCCATAGCTTCGGCAGGCTTACATTTTTGCGATGGGGTTAAGCAAGCGATATGGCAGGCTCTTCTGAAGGTCTCTGGGCTCAGCTCTGTTCCTGAGCCTTCAATGGGGTCCGTGGAGGATGCGGAGAGACTGCTTATCAACCTTATGGCGCCGGAACACCTGAGAGACAGCTGCGTCGGCCTCTACGACTTGAAACTCTCGGATGCAGGTCTTTCTGTCGATCAACGCTTTGCTCTGGAGCTTTTGGTCAAAGCCAGGGACGCAGCAAGGTTGGGATCTGAACGTTTTCACACTGGATTGGTCATTGAAATCAAAGAAGGGGGTCTGCAAGATGCAGATCTGCTCTCCCCCTCAATGGATTGGCCCAAATATTGTAGATCCGGCGTGGATCTACCCGATCTAGCCAATACTAGAGAACAGGTAGAACCTAGGCAACAGATCGGTGGCAACGAGTATAGATCGAGCATCGGGTCTGTAGATATATACCTGCAAATGGAAGAACGACCCTATATGAGGTCAGATCTAGAAGATTGTTTACAGCCAGAGCACGTTGGAAATAGCTGCAACATCGATTTAGGCGGATCAGGAACTCAGTCAAAACTCAGGCTACAGGGAACAACATCTCGTTTTCAGATTTTTATTAAAACTCCTGAGGGGAAAACCTGCTTAGTGTGGGTACATGCAAAAAGCACCATCATGCAGATGAAACAACAAATATGGGTAGTGATGGGATACCCTGTCCAGATCCAACATTTGGTCAGTGGTAGGTGGTCCCTCCAGGATAGTAGAACCTTGGAAAAATATGAGATTAGTCTAGAAACAACCATTGTTTTAAACTTTAGGCTGAGAGGAGGGGCTCTGCCTTAGGGACAGCCAAGCTCCTCAGGAGGAGACAAGGGGAAAAAGGCAGCACCTCAGCATCAACCCAAGGGAGGCTCCTCCTACAAAAATATTTTACAGGGTAACAGAGATCCAGGGTCTTCTCCAGATCAAGGCGGATATATACCTAGGCCATACATAGTAGATCAGCTAGGGCAAACCCCAGCCCTCAACTTTGATTATACAGGGCTTGATGATTTCGTTAAGTCTTATGAAACGCAGGCTCTAATATGCCACTTTAACAGTTTTTGGCCAAAGCCAATGGATTTATTTCACTGGATTTTTACCACTTGGACCATGGAATGTGATATACATTTATGCTCCAAGGGGTCTTTTATAGTTAGATTTGCATCCACGGAAGTTAGAGATACAATCATCAACGCTAGGCGTTGGTTTTGGGGAACATCGGGGCTGTTTATGACCCCATGGTTCCCAGATTTTGATCCAAACAAAGTGATTGTCTCCAAAGTTCTGGTATGGGTCCGCCTATATAACCTTCCCCTTCACTTTTGGAGTGAACGAGTATTGGAAGGAATTGGGAACAATATAAGGAAATATATCAAAATAGATCTGGAAAGGATTGATGAAAGGGTCTACACTTTTGCACGCATTTGTGTGGAAGTAGATTTAAGCAAAGGACTGTCGGACAATATAAGGTTGATCTACAAACAACAAAATTGGCTACAAGGACTAGACTACGAAAACACTGCTTTCAGATGTAGGCTCTGTAGGCAGACATGACACTTGCAAAGCACATGTCTAGAAGCCAAGAAAGCAAACAGTAAAAAGAAGCAGAAAGGGAAGCAGAGGAAAGGATGGCAATTTCCCCCCCCTGTCTCAGAGGACGAAGAATCAGAAGCAGAAGAGGAAGATACCCTTGCAGAGAATGTTGAGTTTGCCCAAGGAAAGGAGACTCAGAAGGAAACCACATCAGGACACAAGGCTCCACAGTCCCATTCAAACCAAGCAGAGAAGGCAAGCGAGGATTTGAGTATGGGCGGGACCAAACGACATCACCACTCAGATACTTCAGACTCAGACAAGGAAACAGCCTCACAGAAAGCAGAAACACAGTTAGTCATAGCTTCGATCGAGCCCACTCAAGGTGAGTGGCGCAAGGTCGAAAAGAAAAAGGGGAGAGAAACATGAAGTGTGAGTCATTTACTCACTATCGGAATCCAGTTTTTTTTCCTTTTCCTCCTTTCTTCTTTCTTTTTCTTCTTTTAAATGCACGTTAGCTCTGTAACGTTGCATGGGGTACGAAAGCACTCGAGCCCAATGGGCACCATATGGAAATGCTTCAATGCATCTGCTTGTGTAACTTTTCATTTTTTAAATAAAAAGTTACCGATTTTTTCTTTGGAAAAAAATTTGTCAAAATATTCCAAAAATAACTTATCAAATTTCTCTATATATTTAATTAACCGATTTATAATATAATATAATAATTAAAATTAAAATTATATATTCAATATTTTTATGACCATTTTATTAATCAAAATATTTATAAAATAATTCGTTTCACATTTCTATTTAAACTAACCACCTATATATAAATACTTTCTATTTATAGATATAAACTTTAAAAATAATTTCTATCTAAAGTTTGAACTTTATATAATTAAAAAATGTTTATGCAATGGCTAATCGAATTGAGTAGTTATGGAAAACACAAAATAGAATTTAATTTTAATTATTAGTTGTGTTCAACATTAACTATGGTGTATTTAATAATAGTTCATGTTTTCACATAAACCTGGATTTTATATTTTTAAATACTAATAATATTTTTTTAATAAAATTATCTGAAAAAACTTTAACACATTATTTTAATTTCTAAACCAACCAAACAATAATACAAGGGAACGTTAGGCTATCCTATAACTAAAAATACCTCCACAAAATAAAGAAGAAATACTTATCTAGACTTTACTTCCGCTAAGCAAAGAAGAAATAATAGCGGCTCTGGCAAGCTCAAGTTCTACCATATGATTGCCGACAAAATATTTGAGTCAATACTACATGTATAATTATGGAGTGGATAGAAGCGCTTATTAGTTCTAATCTCAGAATATCTAAAAATAAAGATTTATATCTTATTTTTGGTAGAGGTTACTGGTTTTACATTGAAAATTAAGTTTCAACTAAAAAATCATATTCCATATAAGAGGGATTTTTTATTGAAATAACAACATAAATCTTTGTTTCTTCATTATTATACATATATATATGTTTTATCAATAAATTTCTTTTTAATATTAAATTGATGAGGTGTATTTATAAAGTGGTAGTGGAGTAATTTTGTTGTTGGAGATCCAAATCTATTTTAATATCAAATTTAATATTTCACGTATGAGTGAAGGAAGAGCCAGGGTCTACAGGACAACATCTTTTGCCTATATATGAATTTCTGTCTAGCCAATTCACTAGATATCGAGCTCCTGACCTCAATGGCGAGGGAAAAATGCCAGAAACTCATACTTTTCAGTCCGGATCTTATAAAGAATGGAATATTGATGGCTTGATTGTTGGTCAAATCAGGCAAATGATTGACCAAATGTACAAGCTTATGTGTATGAGAGGAAAATCTGAAATTGAATCCTGCAAAACTCTCATCCAATGCTTTACAAGTACCCCACAGAGATGGTGGGAAGTAGAATCTTCCCCTAAATTACTTGCAAAAATGGAAGCAAAATTTGTTAAGGATGAAGTTGGAGATGTTATCCACAATGAAAATGGTGGCCCCCAAAATAATATGATTGGAGCATTAACCTCTTTCATCCTATAACATTGGTGTGGAGAAACAATAGAAATTGCAAATAAACATGAGATTATCCTGATGAATCTCAAATGTAAGAAATGTCCTAATATGAAGATTTCCACAAAGATTGGACACAAAGAATTTACGAAGTAAAAGAAAGTCAGAATGACCTGTGAAAACAAGTATATTTAGCAGCATTACCCTCCAAATTTGTTGAATACATCCAGCAACAAGAAGTGTTCCAAACTTATTTTGAAAACTACACATGGGGAGAGATATATTGCAACATAACAAGAGCCTTGGTAGGACTTTGCACCAACATGAAAGTCAATAAGTCCTTAGAAAATATGTCCAGACTACCTGACAACAAATTCATTTGCAGTAAATATGGATTTATTATTGATGATCCAATTGTGAAAAAAAGAAAACATAGAAAAGCCCAGAAGAAAGGTCATAAACAATTAGCTAAAATTCATCCTCATAAGTCAAATAGGCACAAGAAAGGATCATATAAAATAGTGCCCATAACACACTACTATGAGCCCAAAGATATTTATCTTAAGTCTCAAAGAAAAATATGATTACCTGTTGGTTATATGGACAGACTGGACATACTGCAAACAAATGTCTTCAAGGAAGAGATTCCAGGAAAAGTATAGGCAAAAAGACATAAGAATATGCCTCTAGAAGACCTAGAGTCCACTTCAAGGAAGAAGTACACTTGATGAAGCAAAATTGTTGCAGTTCATCAGAATCATCTGATTCGAGTTTATCTGAGTCTGAACATAGTGAAGAACATGTGAATGTCCAACAGTGCAATTGCACTAATGAGTGCAACTTCAACCCTTCTGAGACAGACTCAGACTTTAGCTCTGAAACAGAAACATAAAAGACACCAACCAAATAGAAAGTGTGTATGGCACACACTATTGATGATGATGAATCAAAAGTTCTGGCAAGCATCAAGATGCTTGCAGAAGGAGAAATGGAAGAAAAACTTCTAGAAACTTTTTTACAAATCAGACACTGAGATCTTGGTAATACCTCAAAAGATAATATTTCTAAAGCATTGTTTGTTGACGCTTCTTATGAGAAAAACACAAAATATTTTCAAAGAAACCAACAACATACAAAGCCAAGGTCTTTGACTCTAGGAGAAGTCAGTCATGATATTCATCGTTTGAAAAAGGAAATAGTTGAGTTGAAAGCAAAAATCTCTCAAATAGAAAATGGAAAAATGGCAAGAACTAGCAGAAAATCCTAATGTCGAGATTTTTGAAGATATGCAAAATAGTGGCATAGGGTTTGGCAATATGAAGATCATGACCATTCAGTATCAACAACACATGTATTATTAAATGTTAATATACTAGGAGAAAACTTCACTCTCAGAACATTAATAGATTCGTGTGCAAACATAAATGTTTTAAACAAAAAAGTGATCCCAGCCAAATACTAGACACCTGCATATAGGCAAGTCACTGGGGTAGGTACACATTATTTTCAATATGATGTCTCCAATTGAGTGAAGGATGCAATAAATGAGGTTATAAAAGTAAAAGCGTGGAGACACCCTAAACATTATTAATAGCCACAAACTTTATATAAATGTAGAAGCACATTTATCTAAGCCATACATTTGTAATATAATAACATGGAAAAGTATCACTTATAATCATAGACAAGAATATAAAAACCTAAAAGTCCCATAGAGTTATAGAAGCTCATTTCTCTAAGCCATAATTTTGTAATACAATAACATAGAAAAGTATTACTTATAATCATTAGTAAATAAGAATATAAAAAGCCAAAAGTCCCATAGAGTTGGAACCTGGCTCTGATACCATATGTAATAACCCCGATTTAAAATATACAAATAATTACATCAATTTATATGATTAATAATTAACACCTAATTATTCAACTATTTAACATAGAATTTTAAAAAAACACGAGTAGAGATGACTTACCTGTATATACGATATTCCTTACTTGTGATTTTGGAGTTGAATGCTCTTTGAATTTTGTTAACCACAAGAAAGATTTTGAGAACGAATCTCCACCCAACCGTAGGCTCAAGTGCACATAATCTTTCTACAGCTTACCACACCCTAGCCCTCAATCAACGTACTACTTCTAGGGAATCCTTTCTCACAACACTTTTCTCTCAAGCAAGTGGATGAAGGAATGGATAAATCTCATCTTCCTCGTCATCCATTAGATAGACCAAAAATTGTAAAAATATCTGCATGCACACATTCCATGTGTCAACATGCCAACTTTTATTTCTTTATTTTAAGTTTTACTTAATTTAATATTTCTCTTAATTTAACTCTTTTCTTATTTTATTCTTTTTTTTTTTACTTTTTGTTAACTTTACTTATACTTACTATTTTTATAGTTTACCTTTATATATATTTATTTAGAACTCGAGTTTATTATTTTCTAGTTTATTTATTCATTATTAATATTATTTTCTTCATTATTTATTATTTGTTTAATATTATTATCTTTTCTTTATTATTTACTATTTATTATTATTATCTTCTCTTTATTGTTTACTATTATTATTTTTATTTATTGTTTATTATTTATTTACTTATATTTTAATATTATATTATTTTATTTAATTTTTAATATTATTTTTATTATGATTAGGGGGTATTACACAGGTATTAATAAAAGTGATGGTAAACACAAAACAACTTTTGTTATGCCTTGGGGTACTTATGAATACCAAAGAATGCCCTTTGGATTAATCAATGCAAGTGCTACATTTCAAAGAGCCATGGATTATGCATTCAGGGACATAATGAGAAAAATCATTGAAATTTATCAACATGATCTGAGAAAAATCATTGAAATTTATCATGATGATTTGATAAGATACTCCAAGCTAATTCAACCCACATATCTCATCTTAGGCAAGTTTTTGAGAGGTGCAGGCAATATCCCTTTTTTTTTTCTCTAAATTAGACTATTCTATTATATACAGGAGACCAAAATACAGTTACAATTAGGCTTTATAGCGGGATCCTACTACCAGAGATAATGGCAGAGAGGCTCAACCGTTGGACCATGCTTGCGTTTAGGACCCAAAAAATTCCCACGCAGGGGAGAACCAGAGAAATTCCCACGCAAGGGAGAACCAGAACCAAAACAGTGAACCAGGCCCAAATGTAGAACAAAAATCCCACGCAGGGGAGAGCCACAATGGCCATTTGTCTCATTCCCAAAAAAACCCAACCATCTGTCTCATTCCTTAAAAAACCCAAATCATTGACAAAATGACACGTCTACGGCATAGCTAGCCTTGACAATACGACATGTAAGCTGACAAAGACAAGTGGATGAGGAAACCTTACCAGAGAGACCAAGAGCCACAACCCGGACCATGCATCCGTGCCTGAATTGGAGCAGCGAGCTATTCCTCCGACTCCTCATCCACGATCGGGCAGGGTCTGTAATAGTCCTCCTCCAGCTCCATGGTTGCAGCTTCCTCAGCCGCTGCAGGTGGACGTTCGCTGTTATCCTTTTGAGGATTCGGCACCTCAACAGACTTGCCTTTGTCTGCCTGGGCCAAGTTGGCCTCGTGGGTTTCGTCTCTCGGAGGTGCAAGATCAGGCGGAGAGATGGTGCCTCCTTCTTCCTCAGATTCATCAATAAACAGAACTGAAATGTGGGCGTTAATACGCGGGCGAGTCAGGCGACTGTCAAAGGAGAAGATGGCGGAGCCAAAGAAGGGTGCATCTGTGGTGCCAGGGGAGCTAGCCTCCAGGAATTGGGTAGGCCGAGAGGGATTTGAGGCGGTAGGGCTGGGGCAATGGCAGAAGCAGTGACAGTGCGGGCAATGGCAAGGTGGGCGGGACTCCTCCGCAGCTAGGCGCCGCGAGGTTCCTCCTCTGTTGGAGCCCCGACGGCTTAGCATCCTTTGACGTTCACGGACCATACTAGCGGGGAAGTTCAGGGAATAATTCAGCTGAACAAGCAGGTTCGGGCAGTAATAGAATAGGGCAGAGCCTGTATTAACCAGAATTTGGATACGAATCAACCAAAAATCAGAAAGCAGGTGTACAAGGACGCAGAGAGGGACGCTGTAAATAGAGCTCCCAGCTCTACCTCGGTGGTCGTCCGCCATTATGGTGGCTATCACATCCATCGCAGAGCCGAGAGGGGTAGCGCAGCCGAGAGAGGCCAAAGTGTTAATGCTCTCGGCCTGCCATCCCGTGGCTATTAAAGCCACCGTCCGGGAGTGACCTGCTCCCCCATATCCCAAGTGAGCCTTGTGCGTGATGGGCATGTGGCCTTCACGAGACCCTTGTCTCATCAACCCAATAGTGCTAGCTGGCACCCGCATCCAGGAAGGCAATATCCTATATTAGTCAACACAAAGAAGATGATTTTGGGGGCGATCGAGGGAAAGTTGTTTGATCACATTGTTTCAAAGAAAATTGTGAGTGTGGATCTTGAGAGGATCAAAGGAATTTAAGAAATTGCTCGATTAAGGCACCAAAAAGTGCTCCAATATTTCTTCGGGAAGATCAATTTCATTAGAAGGTTCATTCCTAACTTCGCATAAATTACCAAGCCATCGACTAGATTATTGAAGAATGATGCTCCTTTCAAATGGGATGAAGATGCCAAGTCAACATTCGACGACATCAAAGATGTTATTATAAGGTCATTGGTGTTGGTAAGTCCTGATTATTCTAAAGATTTAATTGTGTTTTCTTTTGCTTATAATGAGACCATTATAGGTATTCTTCTTCAAAGGAATGAACAAAATGAAGAGCAACATATAGCATTCATGATAAAAATACTTAGAGACTCAAATCTCAATTATGCTATTATGGAAAAATAAGTGTATGCCTTGGTTAAGTCACTTAAGCATTTTAGGATGTATATTGGGTAAAAAAATGTGATTTTCTATGTACCACACCCAACAGTCAAAGATATTCTCTCTCAACACAATTTTTTGAGAACCCAAGGCAAATGGGTCTCGAAGATACACGAATATTATTTGGAAATAAACCATACTAAGCTCATTAAAGGTTATGGGTTGGCTCAACTGTAACACTCCCTCCTACCCTATTTTTGTTATTCTTAGGTAGTGGTAGGGGTTACATAAAATTTAACCCAATTTTCAAGGTCTATTATGGAGACGGGGTCACAAAAATACCCATTTACCAACCTCCTTGAAACTAAAAAATAAAATGCTACCATCACATCTAGCTCGTTGAGAGCTTTTCAATGATATGTTTTTTTTATCTCAATCCAACTCTTGGATTGAGAGTTATGCCCATTTAAAGTTCTGCTCATTAAACCATATCACATCAGCAAGCAATGCCTTGTGGCATTGTCATGTGGTATACATAGCTATGCCACGTTGCTCATAGGCCCACGTGGCTCCCACTATGCTAGTGCATGCAACACCTACGTGTCATTATGCCCAACGTCAACTCACTAATGTGATGCAATACCGTTCCAAGTTTGGTGCAATGCGACAAGAATTTTAATCTTAAAGTTTGGGGATATTTTTATATGATGCTATAGATTAACCACACCGAGATCCAATGTGCCATCATGCCAAGTCGAGACTGGTGCTAGATAAGAGGTGTGAATGACATCAATCAATAGGAATTTTCCTGTCTTGCATTACCAAATTGACGTCATGACTTTTGTCACTTCTAACTCGGTATGGCACCACCTAGAAGTCATGTAACATGCCTCATTTCCCCCTTGCTAACGTCATGTTGACATCAGGGGCAATGCCACCTTACCATGAAACATCCTTTGATGGTGCCATGTGTCTCCCAAAAATGGACTTTTTAGCCATCCAACTCAGTTGATTTTATCTACCACATGTCGCGCCCCGAAGGTGCCATGTCAACATGATTTTCACGTCACCTTCTTTGTGGTGTTCACATAGCCCTATCTATTCTATGTGGCACCTATGTTGGGTATATGACCAAAGTCCCACATTGACTAGAATTGAAGAGGACCATGGGTATATAAGGATGGACAAATATCTCCATTGCTATGAGGCCTTTTGGGGTAAGTCCAAAACAAAATCCATGAGGGCTTAGGCCCAAAGTGGACACTATCATACCATTGTGGAGATATGTGGTCCAGAGTCCTTACAAGTGGTATTAGAGCCAGATTCGAAGTTAGCCAAGTGGATGAATCCTCGGAACGCCGAACGAAAGTGGTGGTCACGATGAGATCCGTGGATGAGCAAGCTCTTGAAGCAGGTGGTGTTCCATGTAAGGCGTGTGCTTCCAACGCATTGGAGCGGAGAATCCTGGTTGGTAGAGAGTGGACGGATGGATAATCATTTGAGGGGAGGCTCGGGGGTCCTTTGTTCGAGGGGAGGATTGTTGGGTATACGACCAAAGTCCCACATTGACTAGAAGTGAAGAGGATCATGGGTATATAAGGATGGAAAAATATCTCCATTGGTATGAGGCCTTTTGGGGTAAGTCCAAAAACAAATCCATGAGGGCTTAGGCCCAAAGTGGACAATATCATACCATTGTGGAGATATGTGGTGTCCAGAGTCCTTACAACCTACCCCCTCAACTCATCTGGTGGGTCCCATAGTGTCCATTCCCCTTCATGCAATTCACAATTTCCATGTTATATTTGGTTTTAGGGGATTTTCCAAGTCTCACGAGAAATTACACTATACACCCTTGAACTCTAAAACTTGTGGATGCCCTAGATACACCTGCCTCACAATACATCTGGTCCTACATCAAGCCCTCACTAAGGGTCCCACCCTGGATTTGAAATCTAGTTCTATTCCAATTCAGGCACGCTCCTAGGGCTTCAATAAACTAGCCCACCCTAAATATGCTACGTTATTGTCATAATCCAGATCAAATTTAAGTCTCGTGTTTTTTTATCACACGTAAGAGAAATTGACCCAAATGTTTAGACTCCCAGATACATATGACAAGCCCTCATTGTATTCAGCTCAAATAAAAAGATTCCTAATAACCTATCCAGACTTGGAGTACACTGGATTTTCCATTGATCCAAATACTTAGAAACTTCTATAGATTTTTAGGGGCTTAGCTGAGGCTTTCATCTATGAATAATGCTGCTTAGAACACTATTTTCATAGGGTTGAAACCTTCATTCCAAATACAATATTTAAAACATTGAATCAATGTAAATAAGCAACAAAAGGTTCAATAATCTGCCTTCCATACGACATTGACACACAACTAATGCATAGCTAGCCAAGCTTTATAGATATGATGCAACAACACCATATTCAAACATAGAGATAAGTCCCAGGAAGGGACATTAGATCTAATGAGATATCATGCATTATAATGATATATGTAACTATTTTCATCCATTTATCTCAGAGTTATATAACTCTTTCAAGATCCTTATATAGAATGCATATCCATCTAGTATATAAACAAAATGCATATCACTATTAAGCAAGAATAATAAACGATTATAATTTATAAGTGTGCCAACCATCAAACATCTTCATCAACAATTGTTTGTATGTCCTCATGAAACCTATCACTCACACAGACACACGCACACACACATATGTGAAGAAAATTCATAGCATCCATATAAAGTTAGTATTTCAAACTTATCCAAAAGAACACCAAGGCCTCTTACTGATCAAGGACATGCATCAATTTCCATTGATCATTCAAAATCATACATAGCCATTCATTATTCATTAAAATAACAGTCCAAGTAATTAATCTAAGTCTATCATACAAAAACCATGTTACTTATATTAATGGATAAATATGGCTGGAAACTAAAGGCGGGACTTCAACTCTCCTATAATGACCGTGATGCCAAGCATGTAGACATTGTGCTAATGGTCCTTGTTTTGGTACATGCATGTATAGTGTAAATTCTATCTTGATCGCCTTATATTTGTATGGATATTATAAATATTTTTGTTATCCTGGTATACATATCGAAGTTACATTCTCAGGGTTATGGTAAACACTTTCTTAGTTATCCTTGTTGAAGATAATAAATATACTATGCCTATAAATATAATAATACATTGTGTCTAATTGATAAAAATCCTAACCATTGACTGAACCCCCATTAATGAGGCCTCAACCACAAGTGTAGGGGTCCCTCTTTAAGGTGGACACTTATATTTATTAATTTCACACTTGTAAAAATAATAAAGCCTTAAGTATTAGAAGATGAATTTAAATACATTAAGAAACATCCTATTCCATTCAGAAAAGTAGAGTTCACATCCATTTGGTACACTTTGAAATCATTGTAACAAGCAAAGGACAAAAACATCCTGATTGCCACCAATCTCGCCACTACTGCAAAAGTTTCTTCATAGTCAATACCTTCACTTGTGAGTAACCCTTACATACTAGGTTGTTTTTGTTTCTAACAATTTGTCCCTATTCATTCATCTTGTTTTTGAACACCTATTTTGTACCAATGAAATTCTCTCTAGTTGGTCTTGGTGTCATTTTCCAAGTCTTGTTCTTTTCAATTTGATCTTACTCTGCATTCATAACATCTATCCATTATTTATCTTTACTTCATCAAAATTCTTTGGTTCAAATTGTGACAACATAATAATATGAACATGGTATGTTTTCTCTACAAGTCAGCTCATTTGAACTCCACTTTTATATCTAATAATATGACTGCCAAGGTGATTCTTTTGTACATGTCTTGAGGGACCTTTTGAATGAGTCCCTATCCTTTCTGATTCTTCATCTTGTACTTCATTTTCTTCATTATCATGGTTATGATATGGAGGATTGATAAAACAGGTGTTCTTGTTATTATCAGGCAACTCTTCATCAAACCTTACATCTATACAATCCACAATCTTATGTAGTCATTTATTATAACACCTGTATCCCTTACTTTTTGCTGAGTATCCAAAAAATATTCCTTCATCTGATCGAGCATCAAACTTTCCTAATATTTCATCATTGTTTTTTATATAGAGTTTACTTCCGAACACTTCAAAATGTTTGATTAAAGTTGGCTTACTGTGCCATAATTCATAGGCTGTCTTGTCACAATTTGGTTAGAGATATGCCTTATTGAGAATACGAACTGTTTTGTGTATTTTTTCTTCCAATAGGTTTGAGGAATGTTTATCTCTTGCATCATGGCTCTAGTCATTTTTTGAACAAATTTTTTCTCTCCCTCTACAAATCCATTCTGCTGTGTTGTATTTGCAATACTATGCTTCCTTTTTATGCCAATTTCATCACAAAAGTCTGAAAACTCATATGAAGTAAACTCACATCCTTTGTCTGATCTTATACACTTTATCTTGCACCTTGTTTGATTTTCTACTAGTGCCTTGAATATTTTGAGCTTCTCAAATGTTTCTGACTTATTTCTAAATAATGCTACCCATGTCAATCTAAAATAGTCATCAATTACTAGCATGAAATATTTTTCTCCTCATGTTGCTCCTTTTATGGAAGGACCTCTCAAATCCATGTGTACTAATTGCAAAGGCTTACTACTTGACAACTTATCCTTGACCTTGAATAAAGTTCGAGTCTGTTTTTCATTTGACATGGCTTGGAAGTAGGGTTTTGATGGTTATTTATCTTTGGTAGATCTCTAAATACTTTCTTCTTACTATCTTGACGATGTGATCAAAATCAAGATGCCCTGATCTCTTATTCCATATCCAAGACTCATCTTGTTTGTTGATGTAGCACTCTTCATTATCTTCTTTCAATATATATATATTATTTTTTGTTCTAACTCCTTTAGCCAAAACCTTCCTAGTTGTCATTGACTTGATTTCAAAATAATGAAATCTAAAGAGAATATCACAACTTCTATCACACATCTGATTTACACTCAACAAATTATGTTTTAGGCCATCTACAAACAGTAATCCTGAGCCTTTCCTCTACTATTATTCAGACTGACTATACCCTTTCCTCAATCTTTTGACAAATTTCTCCTCTTCTTTGTTAGAGTCTGAGCATGAACAATCCTTGTCTTTTGTAGGCATGTTTTCTTTAAAAGTTGCATCTCTGGTAGTTGACTTTCCTTTTGAAATTATCATCTCGTATGTTTTCAAAGAACCAAGTATTTGATCCCTGTTCAAAGTCTCAAAGTTGGTTGTCTCTTCTATATTTGAAACCTTAGGGTTAAAATTTAAAGGTAATGACCTCAATATTTTTTGGACTATTACACTCTCTTTGATTGTTACTCCTAGACCCATCATGACATTAACAACTTCATCTACTCTTAGAAAAAGTTAGCAATATCTTCGTCTCCATTCATTTTTAGTGTCTCAAATTGCATTATATATACTTGTAATTTGGCCATCTTAACTTTAGTATCTCCTTCATTAATATTTTCTAGTTTATTCCAGATTTCTTTAGTTGTTTCACAATGAATTACCTTAATAAATATTGGTTCACTTAATCCACTAAGAAGTGTATTCATAGATTTTGCATTGGCTATAAATTCCAGTTTCTCATCTTTATCACTACTCATTTCCTTTGGTTATTTATACCCTAACAACACAACAACCCTAACTTCTACTCCAAGAGACATTAAATATGTATTCATTCTCACTTTCTAGAAGGTATCATTTTTACCAGTAAACAAAGGGGCTTTATTTGTTGAAAATCCTTCCTGACTAGCCATTCTCATGATTCAGGACATCCTTCCAGTTATTAAACTAATATTGAAGGAACCTGCTCTGATACCAATTGGTAAATGCTTGAAAATCATTGAGGGGGTGGTGAACTAGTAATTGTATCTTTCCAATTATTTATCTCAACTTAATTTACTTTTTCAAATGTATTCTTATGCATCTAATGGCTTATGTATATGTTTAATTATTGTTTGTTTATTTTTCAATTATGAGAGAGAGACATTTGTATATATACATAATTAGAATTCAAGAGTATTCACACAAGTGGGATATTCAACAAGCAACAGATGAAGACACCAGATATAAGTGGAAACCTATAAAGGGAGAAAACCAAGAATTTTTGGCTGAAAGTGATGTGAAGGAAAGCTCATACTTCCCTATTACATCAAATTTTTTGTAGGATCCAACCTACAGGAGGCTGCTACCTCAAGGAAGCTCCAACTCCCACACAATTTTCTGTAGGATACAACCCATAGGAGACTCCTACCTCAACAGGCTACAACATTTTCTTTATCAAGCTACAACTTGAAAGGAAACTACAATATCCCAATCACAATACAAAATAAAGTTTACCAGATACCTAATATTAATTTATGTCCTCATTTCTACTACTCATATTCTCTACTTCTATTCTTCAATTATGTTCCTCTTTTGCTATTTTTGTCTTTTTTTCCTCACCAAGTTGTTGCTCATGAACACTCACATGCAAGTTTCTTAGCTCAAAAAAAAAATATTCTCATTCAACAATGCATCTTTTATAAGCATGGCTTATTGACTGTTTGTATCCTATATAGGAATATGAAATAAGGGGTTGTTACTTGGTATTCTAAGGTTGTTCACAATCTACCTCTTTATTTCCAAATATGAAATTCAACTCAAAAATTTTGTAATATAAAGAAGACCTGAAATAATATAGGCCAACAATAATGATTACAAAATAAAAATATTGAAAGCTTTTCATATTTGTATTAGCTACAATTTGAGTTCTATTTCATATTTGTAACAACCACATGTTAATGCCTTTGAGGATTCTTCTCTAATGTCTTTAGCATCAATAATATGAAAATTCATGAGTTCCATGAGTTGTAATATACTATATTGTTTTACAAGTAATTATGTTTAATAAAAACATCCATTTTCTAGCTTATGTCTAAGAATATCATGTGCCATTTTCATTTTACTTGTAAACCATACATCAAGATAACCAACAACAAAAATGATTAGCCTTTGCACTTCATATCACTTATCAATATTTGCACTTCAATCAAATTTTCAACAATAGCAATCTATTAATCATCATAAATCAACCTTAACTTCAAGTAATCAATCAACACATTAAGCATCAAGCATCTTTAATGACATGATCATTTGAAATCAATGCCAACATTGCCAAGATCGATGCATTGATGAACTATGAACTCTCACTCTCTCTCGGCCCCCCTCTCTCTCTCACACATAAGAAAGAATTTCTTGGTTTTCCCCTTGTGGGATTTGCCCTGGCCTCAGGCCTAATTTATGTGTCTCTTGTCTCATGGTTCCTTGGTTATTTCTTTACTTCTCTTTTGATGTGTTGATGGTTGAATTTTATTCTGTATAATTTCTTAATGAGAATGGTTAATATATATGTGATAAATGCGAACTAATAATTGGAGTAGTTATCTATTGATGAAAATAATTTCTAGTTTTCCCCTAGAATCAATATGGTATCAGAGCTAGGTTGGAAGATCCAAGAGAAGTCTAGGGATAATAGGAAGTAATATGAATTCTGAGCAGAGACTGAAAGAATCAAAAGTATATATCATCTCTGTAATACACACACACACACACACACTTGTGGTTAATTCGAGTTAAGATTAAGTAAGGAATCTATGTTTCTAAGAGACCTTGGAGCCACTATTTGGAATCAATTTGGGAGTAATATTGAAGAGGGTCGAAGCCCTGATTTACCATGGAAGGAAGTCAGAAAAGTGGTTGGTTTTTAATTATTGTAACTAGCCTGAGCTTCCTCATGCCCTAAGCCAAGAGAAACCACAACCAATTGGTAGAATTATGAGTTATTGTAGAGGGTAAACTCATAAGCAAAGAGAAACAAAAATTATAGGAGGCCAATGTTATATGTTCTTCTTGTGAAAATTTCTAAATAGAAATCCAACATAAGTAATTAATATTATTTCTTCTACTTATTAACTCAGAAATAAGCTTTCACAGTGTTCTTATGACAAATATAGAAATAAATTCTACTACAGCCCTCATAATGAAAAATAATGCGGAAAGTAAATACAAAGAAAAATACTTGCACAAATAAAATCACGATGACACATATATTTTGAACAATTATCCTCGAAAAAACCCAATGTGGGAAAAACGGTGCAACAGATGAGGGTTTCTATATTATTGTTAAGAAAAATTTCATGTACAATTTACAACCAACAGAACAGAAGTGAGAAAATTTACAGACGCTTCCTGAAAAATATCTGATCCTGGAGAAGTACTCTGGTTCCTCTTGAATCATTTTGTGTCAATTTTCCCACACTGGGCTAGTGTCAAATTGCCCATACAGTCCCAGCGGCAACTTGCACTTTGCGCTGCCTCTTTCGGTGTCACAGCTTCTACGCTGTCTCTCCCTTCTCTGAGTCTTCTTTCCTTGCACTCTCAACTGATGATGATGCCCTCTCTTTCTTTCTCACCTATAACTCTCCCTCTGATATGATTTTATCTTACCAAACTTCGACCAGTGATAAAATCAATCTTACTCGGGTAGCTGAGTATCTGCCTCCAGTGTATTCTCCAAGTGCCCATCAAGCCTCCTATTACAATCCTCTCGTTGATCAATCAATGGCCCAGATTAGATCCTAATCAATGGTTAGGATCATATTGACTTGATATTCACCTCCTTCTAGAAGTTTCACCCATAGTTTAGATTAATACCCATTAATTTTTTTAATTTCTTAAGTTTAGACTTAGGGGCTCATTAAAAATAATTAATTATTTTAATAAAACTTTCTTCAGGTGGAATTTCCAAAAACGATTTCTAGGTATTGGAGAATGCATGTATCTAAGCCTTCCTGCAAAATTTGAGACTTAGAGCATATCTAATGCTACCATAAATAGACACTACCTCTTAGCAAGAAATGTGCTCTAGTAATGCAACCTACTAAAGCATCACCCTGTTCTATAACATCTCCCTTTGCGTTTTCTGATGTCTAACACCTTTCCCACCAAATACTACACAAATTCTGCATTTGTATTGATGTTTACCCTGCCACTTTTCAACACTGCATCTGTAATACAACTCCCTCTGCCATTTTAACTAAGAAATCCCTTGTTGCTACTACTGAAACAAATTCTCTACCATACCCATCTGCTCTGTGAACTGAATGAACTTAGCTCTTCTTAGAGCCTTTGTGAGTATGTCTGCTACATGATCTCCTGTGGGGACATACTATAGCTATAATGCCCACACTGAACACAGTCTTTGATAAAGTGACATTTGATATCACTGTGTTTCGATCAATCATGAAATACTGGATTCTCAGAGAGTTTGATACAACTATGATTATCACAGTAAACCTTGGTCGCTTCAATCTTTTTCTTGAACAAGCTCACAAGAAATTTTCTGAGCCATATAGCTTCGCACGTAGATGTGTTGGCTGCCATATATTTTTCTTTTGCTGAGCTTAGAGCTACTGAATTTTTCTTCCTACTACACCAAGCTATCATCCCTGCTCCAACACTGAAGTAGTACCTCGAGGTACTTTTTCGATCTACTGAAATACCTTCCCAATCTGCATCTGCGAACCCAATAAATCTGAAATCCTCCCCTAGGGATTATTTCAACCCAAATTTGACTATTCCATGCACATACCTAAGAATGTGTCTAACTTCTGCCCAATGCACCCTTTTTGGTTCCACCATGAATTGACTAAGAGTGTTGACAACAAAGCAATTGTTTGGCCTAGTGTTGACCAGATACATGAGCGACCCAATGAGTTGTCTGTATAAGGTGGGGTCCACTTCCTTGTCTCCTGATGCATCTATTTTCTTCCAGTTGGTGATCATGGGAGTAGCCATGGGTCGATAGTCACAGTCCTGCATTCATAATTTCTTTAGAATCTCTGTAGCATATCTTTCTTTCCCAAGGAATATCTTCCCATTATTCTGTGAAACTACCAATCCTATGTCCATTGCATCAACCCCATGTCCTTCCTGTCGAATTCAGCTTCAAGATTATTCTTGCAATCCTGTATGAGCCTAGATGACCCTGTTAGAAACAAGTCATCCACATATAATACCAAAATAAGTGGCTCATTCTCTACCATCAATTAGTAAATATTGGGATCAACCTCACTTTTGACAAATCCCAACTACTACAAGTAACTATCAATCTGACCAAACCATGCTCTGGGTGCCTGCTTGAGCCCATACATGGCTTTCTTTAATCTGCACACATGAGTTCTCTTCTCATGAGTTTCGAAGCCTTTAGGTTGTTCTATATACACCTCCTCTTCTATCACCCTGTTCAAGAATGATGTCTTGACATCCATCTAGTGAATCTCCCTTCCCATTTGAGCTACTAGGGATATAACATATCTGATAGAGGTGTAACAGGAAACTGGAGCGAAGGTCTCCTCATAGTCTATTCCTTCTTTTTTAGAATAGCCCTTTGCCACAAATTTAGCCTTGTAATTTTCTATACTACCATCTGCATCATACTTGATCTTGTAGATCCATCTTGATTCTATAATTGATCTATCCTCTAGTCTGGGTACTACTTCTCAGACATCACTCATCATGATTGAGTTGTATTCTTCTACCATGGCATCCAGCAAAACTTGGTGTTGAATGACTTCCTAAAAGTTAGAGGGTTATTCAACTTGAGCTACCAATGCTTGGTATCTATCAGGTTGTCTACGCTACCTTTTCTCAGTCTAGGAGATCCAACAAACTCATATACGTCCCTCAATGTCTACTTTACTTCTCTGTTGGTTCTACTGCTGGTGGTCGGAGGCTCAATCAACTCCTGCTCCTAATCTTGTCGTTCCATCTATCGAGAACTTTCTAGATTTCCTCCTTCTGAGAAAATACTGGTACTAGTCACTGTACTTGATCCAAGTGTCTATCCTCCTGCCTATCCTCCTTGTTGCCCTTGCTGTTCCTAGACTAGTGGAACATCTATAGACTGGCCTTCTACTAGCATGTTTCGAGATTTCATGAAAGATCTATCCTCCATGAACTTTGCATCATGTATCACTACAATCTTCATGTTGCTAGGACTGTAGATTTTGTATGCCTTTGAGGTCTTGATATATCCTACGAGATACCCTTTTTCTACAGTTTGATTCTGTTTACCGCACTTCTTGTCTGGAATGTGACAATATGCCATGGTTCTGAATATCCTGAGATGACTGACTTCTAGCTTCTTCCCCATGAAGACTCCTTAGGGTGTTTTCTTCCCCAATTCTTTATGAGGAGTTATATTCTAGATATACATTTTTGTGTTGCAAGCTTTTGCCCATAAAAACTTAGGGAGATCCTCATCATCCAACATAGCTTTGGCTGCCCCAACAATAGTTCTATTTTTCCATTCTGCTACTCCATTATGCTCTGGATTATATGGAGCTGTCCACTCTCTTTTGATGCCCTCTTCTGCGAATAAATTTGTGAAGTCTCTATCTGTATATTATCCACCATTATCTGAACGCAATACCTTTATCTTTTTCCCTGTCATATTCTCAATGAGAGCCTTAAATTCTCTGAATTGATCAAAGACCTTATCCTTGGTCTTTAAGAAATAGATCTAGGTTTTTCTAGAGTGATCATCAACGAAAGTGACGAAGTATTCGCCTCCACTTAGCGCTCTTGTGGACATTGGACCACAGATAGTTGAGTGTATCAATCCCAATACACATTCTTCTCTATTGTTACTTCTGGAAAAAGTTGCTTTAACATACTTCCCTAGTATGCTTCCTCGACATAAGTCATCATGCTCACAACTAAGAGCTGGTACTCCTGTAACAGTCTCTCTGAGCATCCTCAGTGCTCCATGGTGTAAGTGTCCCATTCGCCTATGCCATAATTCATTTTGTTCTTTTTCACCATTACAGTTGCTCGCTATTAGGGCCATTGGAGACTCAAGCTGCAACCTATACAATCTATTACTTGGAGTTCCAATTTGTCTCTTCTTCTTCCAACTTGGATGCTTGACGTATAATTTATTTCCTATGAAGTATACATCGTATCCCTTGTCTTGTAACTAGGACACTAAAATCAATTCATTCCTAATCCTGGCACATGCAGAACATTGGTGGCTCAGATGTTGGTCCTTGCTTCCGTCTGAAATGCTATGGTGCCTCTCCCTACTAGAGTACATTTCGTTACGTTTCCCATAGTAATATGGAAGTCCATTTGTTCTTCTTGATATCTCAAGAAATGTTCTCGTACTCCAATCATATGATCTGAAGCCCTGCAATCAATGTACCAAACATTTGTTGACACTGAATTTTCCAAGCATGCAAATTATTCTTCTAATCTGGTAGATAATTTTGAGGCACTTTGAGTATCCATCTTTTCACTATTTTCAACTAATTTCCAATGCTACCCTGCCCCAAAAACTACTGCAGGAAAAACTACGTCCCTCCTAAGAAACTCCTCTTCGCTGAATCTTCTACTGCACTATTCATTTTTCTACTGATAGATTTTGATCAATAAAACTTTCCTCTTTATCGACTTACTTAGAGAGAGTTTTACCACAAAAATCTAGTCTTCCTGGCTTAAACTGCGCAAACCCCTCAGGGATTCGAATTACTACCCTTGTAGGAATTTCGAATTCCTTTCTTCCTTCAATGTTGGGTCTTCCGACTCTTTTCTCCTTGCTTTACCTCAGCTCTGATACCATGTGAAAATTTCTAAATAGAAATCCAACTACAATGATTAATATTATTTCTTCTACTTATTAACTTAGAAATAAGCTATTCACAGTGTTCTTATGATAAATATCGAAATAAATTCTAATGCAACCCTCACAATAAAAAATATTGCGGAAAGTAAATGCAAAGAAAAATACTTGCACAAATACAATCACAATGACACATATATTTTGGACAATTGTCCCCAGAAAAATCCAATGTGGGAAAACTGGTGCAGCAAATGCATGTTTCTTTATTATTCTTCAACAAAATCTCATGTACAAGTCACAACCAACAGAACAAAAGTGAGAAAGTTTACATATGCTTCCTAAAAAATCTTTGATCCTGGAGAAGTACTATGTTTCCTCTTGAATCCTACTGCGTCCCTCTATGTCAATTTTCCCATGCTGGCCCATCATCAAACTACTCATGCAGTCCCAGTGTCAACCTGCCTCTACGCTGCCTCTTTCTGTGTCACAGATTCTGCGTTGTCTCTCCCTACTATGCATCTTCTTGCCTTTCACTCTCAATTGATGTTGATGCCCTCTCTTCCTTTCTCACCTACAACTCTCCCTCTGATCCGATTTTCTCTTGCCGAACTTTGACCAGTGAGAAAATTGGTCTTACTTGGGTAACTGAGTATCTACCTCTGGTGTATTCTCCAAATGCCCATTAAGCCTCCTCTTATAATCCTCTCATTGATAAATCAATGGCCCAGATTAGATCCTAATAAATGGCTAGGATCATATTGACTTGATCTTCGCCTTCTTCTAGAAGTTTCACACACAGTTTATATTAATACCCATTAATTATTTTAATTTCCTAAGTTTAGACTTAGGGTCTCATTAAAAATAATTAATTATTTTAATAAAACTGCCTTTGGGTGGTATTTCCCAAAATTATTTATGGGTATTGGATAATGCATGTGTCTAAGCCTCCTTACAAAATTTGAGACTTAGAGCACATCTGATGCTACTAGAAATCAACACTTATTTGTGGTAGATCTGAGCATGAGAAGCATGAATTCCTGAGCTATATTTTTCTGTTGAAAGGGCTGAAATCCTCCACTATTTTGTGAAAATATCAGGAATGGATTAGGCTGATTTTCTAATCAGAGGCTTTCTACTATTATTATTGATCTAAAGTTCCTTTTCAACCATATCATAGATCAAAGTTATGTTTACTCTACCAATTAAGAATTTTATAAAATATTATATTCTTATACTCAATATTTGTTCGTTTATGTTCACTGTGGTTGATTCAAATGGTATTGGAAAGTCATGTTTGTTAAAGTCAAAAATTTCAGAATTATCTCCATAACTATCTATACTCCATGCTAAGTCACAAAATGAATTTTGAGTTTTTCATTATCAAGACCATGACCACAAGTATGTTTCTTTATCCTTTCAAAAGAGATTCAATTTTCTGTGAAGATAAGTTCAAACTGAGGAAGTCCTGAAGTATGTCTAGCCCAAGTTTGAACCAAGGAAGAATGAATCCAAGCCTACTAATTTATCCATAATATATCTTTGTGACCAGTTTGAGATTATCAGAAATCAGTTTGAAATTCTATGGAAAGGGGTTCAAATTAATCCAAATTATAATCCATGAAGTCCAATCTACCAAAGAAGGTTTGTAGCATCATTGATCTGAGTTTTGTATTAGAGATAAGAGTCACAAGTATAATGTATATGTATTAAAAACATGGACTATCATTGCAATAATGTCGAATATAGTCAGCTATCTATTTTGAGGATCCAAATTTATGACAAATTTTGCATTGGAAACTTCATGAAGTTTGAATAAAGTCAAAACCCTATTTTCTCTGTGATGCAACAAAGTTTGATCCTCTCTTATTCATGGAATACTGACAGGTCCAAGTTCTTTCTAAGGATTGATCACAAAAGGGAAGATGCATGAAAAGGTATATATAAAGAGACCAACAAAACCATTTATTAGAACCAAAGGTATGTGCAATCACCTACAATGATTTCATTTTAAAAAGGATCATTTTGAAATCTCAAGGAGAGGAGATGTTTGTCAACAATTATTGTTAATATGCTTGATTAAAAAAAATGAGTGTATCAATTTTGTTTTAGAATTTGAAAGTATGACAAAATTGGATGCCCTGACTTGATGATTAAGTAATATCATAAAGAAGTAATGTAGTGATTATGATCCTTGAATAATGATGATACACTTGTCAGTTTCCCTAATTATATGACACTAACCCTTGATGAAATTTTGATGTCATGTTCATATGTGATGATTAAGTAGTTGATGCTAATATGTTATGATTATGATGTATGTAGTTTGATTTCATGATCTAACATTTCTATTGATGCATGCTAGTATTATGATAGACAAGTTGATGTTTTGAATGATAATGACTGAAGTGGCTTCCTGTTATGAGGGATAAACTCTCCATAAGATCCCAAAAGTTGATGATTCCTTCACCTGGTTGGTCATTCAAGGAGGATCGATCTCATATATCATCTGAAATACAACTACAAATAAATTCTCTTCCAATCTTTCGCATGCCCCTCTAAAACTCAAATCTGACAACACCTTGCAATGCAGGTAAACTGGGAAGTTGTCCTATAGGTTCTAGTTCCAATACATTCCCGGGAACGCATACCATGCACAGATCCCATCCAATAGAAATGTTGACATGTAAAACTTTGGTCCTTGATTTTTCCTTAAAGATGTTTTATCCTTCCCAACATGATGCAACAACTCAAAAGAAAGTATAGCTACCCAATTGAAGATTTTACCATTGGTAACAACCATGTTGAGCATAAATATCCAATTTTCTTCAAATACTTCAGCTCTATTTCGACCATGCAAGCTACAACACATAGCAATAAGGTACTGATACACATCCCTGAGAATCCTAACTATAGATCGACAGTGTCATAACTTTCTAGGCTCTTGACACCAATACTTGGTGATGTCACTTGTGTTGAGATCAACCTATCTAGTATAGAAGTTGTTATTGACATATTCTGTGGGATTTAACATCTTATAATAAGTCTACATGTCCTCTGCATAATAGGTGGAAATATGACCACCACTTTCATTATGAAGCACCATATTTTCATCATCCATGTGTGTTAGAATCCATTCAATTACCTCTACATAAGGAATGACTGGGAACCTGCATGTAATCATGTGTATCCTGGACCACTTTATGTTAATGTATACTTATAAATCTTCCAAATATTCAGAGAACTATTTATGCATGAATGTGGTGGTGGATTTGTTTATGAATCATTGTGTATCTGTAAGAATAGGAATGGTGGGATTTGTAACTTCTACTGCTTCTTCAATGCTTGCTTCTGAATCTTCTTTTGAGTCCACTGATGTCTAGCAGGAGGCATCATTCCAACAAATGATGAAAGAGTAATGATACTATCATCTTCAACACTTGTACATGGAATCACACCCATATCAACAAAGATTAGCTTCACAAAATATTCTATCTATTAAAATCAATAACTTAGCAGATCATATTCAAAAATCCATCAAATGTAGCTGAGAGGATAAGCTTATCAATGGTGGGACATGGTTACTTGTGCAAGAAAGAAATCTATAGGAAAACAGGGAGGGCACACTCTCATATCACAAATGGAAGTTCAAGGGACACTCGAGGCTTGATGGTGCGCTCATGTGCTTAAGCAAGAGAGAGAGATCATCAAGTGCGTAAGGCACACATTCAAAGCATGAAGGAATATCATTCATGAGTTCAAGGTGTGCTCATACTCTCAAAGAGGCTAAGAGGATGCAAGGGTGCACTCTGAAGGGACAAAGGGTCCAGACTTCATGCCTTCATGATGCACTCGTGCACTCAAGAGGAAAAAGTGAGTGCAAGGGTGAATTCTAGAGAGATGAAGATGAAAACAATCATGTGTTTAAGGTGCGTTCATGCACTCAAGGAGGGCACACTTCTTCATGTCAAAGGAGCGCGCTCTTGATGAAAATTTTTTTTTCTAGGAACAATTTTCTTTGACATTTAGACCTTTCTTTCAGGAGTGCGCTCTGTGTTGGGATGGATCAAGGAAAGTCCAACAACATGATAGAATGATAGAAATGTTGATAGGAAATAGCTACATCTTCTTATAGATTTTTTCACAATAATGACTAGAATATTAAGAGTTTAGGAATGTGAAGAGTCACAACCTGTGACAACAATTTGATAGTTGTAGAAGAAAGAATGAATTGAAATGCCAATAAATAAACTTAAAAAAAGTGAAAATACAACAAGGAAAGAAAGATCGACAACAAAAACGTCAAAGGAAAGCAATATAATAGACATGCAAAACTTACTTGGAATGAAGATCAACAAAGAGTTCCTTAATCCAAAGAAGTGTGCTCAACCCAAGATGAAAGTGATTATAAGAAATAATGATTAACAAGATTTATTATAAATAGATTACATGAAAATATATTCCATGCATTCTCACCACTTGTCTACAGATAGATGAGTTAGTTAATAGAAGGGAAGTGGACTTATATTTTCTAGGAGTGCGCCCACATGCAACAAGAAAAGTCAATGCATGCGTTTGAAAGGGCACAAGTATTCATGTCAAAGGACTACGCTCATGTGAGGGGGCATTGTATGAGCATGAAGGAGTGGACTCCTCTAGGGTGAATTTGTTCAGATCGAATGATTGCGCTCAACAAGGAGGAAACTCTTCGTCATCTTGAAGTGCACTTTTTCTTAAGAAAGTGCTTTACTTTGCTTTTGTGTGCTTTTCCATGCCAAATAAAGCTAGTCACTAAGTCAAGAAAAGTTATGACTTCACCTATATTTTGGATAAGATAATGCAAGTTCTCACAAAGATAAGGTGACGAAACTTAGAAAACATTGACTTAGGAGGATGCGACACTTAGAAATAACACAAAGATAGTCAAGAAAACAATGTGATGCCACTAGGTAGCTTGGAACGGCATTTCACATAGGCTATAAAATTAAGTTAGGAAAATTTTTTGGAGGGTCGTTGTCACAGTGAAAACAAAGGATACCCTAGTTGCATCTGTCTTTCCCACCCAACTAGCTAATGGGTGTTGGCTACTTGAGTTAGGTGTGATCCTTACTATTTATGGTAAGTGGCATCCCGCTCAAGCTAGAGATGCAGGTGTTCTACCACTTGAATCTTCAGGGTCATATTGGGAAGATTAGCAGAAAATAGGATATGTGTGATCCTTACCATTTATGGTAAGAGGTATCCCTCTTATTATCGCTAGGAAATGGGATAGGTGTGGTCCTTACCTCCTATGGTAATTGGCATCCCTCCCATTGTCTTTGGTTTCCCAGTTTGTAGCATTGGCTCCCTACCGGTAGAGTTTCTCAGTTCATAACATTGGCTCCCTGCTGGCAGAAATTCTCGTGTAGCAACATTGGATTCCTCTAGCAGTGATCTTGGGTGGTAGAAGTGACTCCTCGATGGATAAAGGGTGGTATATTGGGCTTCTCGCCAATGTCAAATTCTTCTTCTTTTAGATTTGAGAGTGTTAAACATATGAGTAGAGTAGCATAAGAAGATATGGGAAAATTAGCATAGATAAGCACAAATGAGCACATGAGCAGAGATGAGACAAGATGAGTCGATATTTATAGTGATGCCATTTGATGATGGCGAGATATTTGTGATGAGACATATGTTACAGTTGGTAATTGTTATAGACATATTTGGCCACTTCAACCCAATCTTATATGTCGATAAACTAGGGCTCTTCAACCCCTAAAAGTGTTGTTTCATACCCTAAAATAACATGGTCATATGATTACATCATTCCCCAAAAGTTCCACCTGAAAAACCATCCAAAATTGGCCTTGTCTGGACCATACTGACTGCCCACTGTCAGGGTGCGATGCATACTAACTTCTACACTAGCCAGTGCGATGCATACTAATGAGGCCTTTTGTAGGGTGAGATGAGTGAGGATGGAAAAATGTCCAAGACAATTTGCTAAGTGGATGCTCATGGAATCTTCTAGAAACTTCTCCTATGACACTTGCCTCTCTGAATTCGCCCAAGGATGACTAAGAGATCCAAGAAATATCCAAGTGGAACCAAATGCAACAAGTGGAATGACACTAATCAAAACCACAGAGATGACTCACATCCTTGCACATATCTATAAGTGGATCCCTCATCTAAGAGATCTAGGGGCTGGAATGTTGTGAATTGCAAGGAAGTGTTGATAGTTTGTATTTGAGAAAGAGCATTATATTGTTGGTGTGATCTTGCTATTTCATGAGGTGAAGAGGGATTGATGTTGGGAGGATGATGCCGGATCAGACAACTGGGTTGTAATTCTCCCTTCTATTTAATAAAGTTCTTCGCGTTTTCTTCCATATAACTGTGCAATTGTGAATGTTATCATTTGTGAATGCCATTGTATGTTCATTCACTACAACAAATCCTGTGATTAGCATCCTTTTTTACTTCTTTTTTTGCATCTAGAGCCCATTTTTGGTGCTATTTGCATCCATTTATCAAATATGGTGCAAAACTTGACACAAAATTTGCATCGAGTTTTTCACCACGTCTTACACCAAGTTTAGCACCAGGTATTGCAATAGGTTTTGCACCACATTTTGCACCAAATTTTATGCCAAGTTTTGTGTCATCCTTTGCACCAAGTTTTGTTCCAGGTTTTGCATCAAGTTTGGCACCTAATTTTGTTTGACATAC
>APFE031298883.1:54409-70046 GCA_000404065.3 Pinus taeda | reverse complement strand
GCCAGGTTGCTCATCACAATTACAAAAAAAATGCACTAAAATCTGGCGCTAAATCTGGCGCAAATCGCTGGTTTTGTTGTAGTGATTATATTTCTGATTCTGTAATGTTTATGGTATAATAGATCACGATGCTTTGACGGTTCTTTGTTACTGTGTTTTTACAGGTACTCTCTAAGCGAGATAAGTACGGAGAGGAGTTGCAAGCTCTATCAAAGGGGAGAGAGATCAAACAAGGAGTTAAGTGGAAGATCTAGGTTGGTTCCTTTGTCTTTCTCTTATCTATTATACATAGAAGAAATCACAAATTGCTTTAAACTGTTGTTTCTAAGGTAGTTTCCAAACCGAGAGGGCTAGTCGATCGAAAAGACACTAGTTTTCCCATAAACAAAATTGCGACTCCACTGTGGAGTGAATAGATGTTTGTTTTTTATTATTGTTTGTTTTATAAACTATAGACGGAGCTTGAAGTTAGCCAGGTAGCCTTCGAACTGATCTTTCTCTACAATTGCATAATAGATGAATGCTGCTTCAGTCAATCTCCAGTTTAGTTTATGAATTGAACATTTGACTTACAAGCATCCTAGACACCCTTTTGGTAGCTCAGTAACCTCGCAACATCATTCCTTTGTACTTTTCTCTTTATTGTCCATCATAGACCAGCTTAACTCACTGAAATCAGCTACATATTTGAGCCAAAACCCACTTCAGTTGTGCTCCCTTGCCCATCGCATTGTCTGTCACTGTCAACTAGTATGCATCACACCTCGCAAGTCTGTAAAGTGCAATGCATCCATGTTTCTGTGAAGCCTAGGTGCGATGACTAACTGAACCTATTTCCATTCTTGAAATTGGGGGTTTTTGTCCTTGTTTTCAGTTCTGTTTAATTGATTTGCTGCTTCAGAACAGTGCCTCCTTACTGCAGCCTACTTGCATAACATAAATCAGCCTCCATTGATTAGTATTAGTAAATTTTTTATGTATTTTCCATCATTTACAATCCTTTGTCAAATAGTTGCTTAAATCGATTTGTCATTTTGGTACAAAAAGTGTCGTAACTCTCGTTTTGTGTCAAAAAGAGAAATGTTGTGGATTCTTCCTTCCCTGGATAGTCGATTGAAAATTTTGTCATGTATTTGATTTGATTTGTTGATATTAGAAGTTTCGAAAGCGTTTTCTATTCGAAATTGGAAAGTGTCGTTTAGTCTTCCTTTATATTTTGAAAAAGAAATTGTCGAAAACGTCGCTTTGAGTAAAATATTTCAGATCTTTGCTACACTTAGTTTTCCTTTTTGACATTTTTTACATTAAGGGGAATGAAAAACAAATACATGCATTTTCATTTGCATTTAGTTTGTGTGCAAAAAATGATTTAGGAAAAATGCACTAGTGTGTGCTCTTTGCTCTTTGTTTGAAAGAATTGTAATCTTCTTTCTCTAGTAGTTAGGATTTTCATTGCTCAAAATAAACAAAGATTGTTTATCATTGTAGATTGCATTTTAGGAAATTTCAAATCAACATCATGCGGTGAACCATTGAAAGCAAAACTTTAAACAAGATCAACTCTAAAATAAATTTCAATGAATCTAACAATGCTTTGGAACTTAACGCAACACATCTAGAGGTCTATGCTAGAGACGTGTTATGGTGTCGTAAAAACTAGTAACTATCGTTTTCATCGAAGGTTGGGTGATTCCTCCTCCTTGATATGACAAGTGCTATCATGGACTTGTGCTCCCCGTATCGCTGATTATATATTGGGAGACCACAATAGGATTATATCATTTATCCATAGGAAACTGAGTCTGCCGCCCTATTGATCGCAATGCACTGAACACAACATTCGGGAATACTGACTGTTGTACATAAGTCCTTGGTAATTTCTCTTTGATTTATCAACAAGGTGTATATTGCAGTTTTACGATTGGTTTGGTAATCCCTCTATCTAGATTTTCCAGAGTAGTCACTTTTGTTCCTTTTCAACTCTTTAAAAGAAAAGGTCCATCTGAACACTTGTCACTTCAGGCTCATTAAAAATTGAAGGGGACTAGAGTCATCTTTAGCTTTTTCTCGACTCTTAAAAACTAAAAAAGCAAAGTTGTGTCAAAGCGTCAATAAAATTAATTGAATTTAGAATAACACCCCTGTTCCTTAGTTGATCTTAGGTTGAGATATATGGAGACAAATCCGGGATCCACCAATCAAGGAATCCCTTTTGAGGGGAATCCTAGTCCATTTTCTTCTTGGGGAAATATTGGTGCTCCATATATGGCTACATGGTCCCTTTCGAGGATTACAATTGGCCTGCCAGTATGGATATTCTCAACCTCTGTGGTTCAAAATACAGTGATTCCTCTGCAATCGAATCAACATCTAGTTGATATTGAAGTTGACCCTTCACCTTCTTCTTCGTTTGTTTCTCCCTCGCCTACTTCCTCTTCGCTTGGTGAAAGTAGTGATGTTAGTAACCAGGTGGTTGAGAAGAAGAAGAAAGGGAAGGAGAAGAAGAAGAAGCCAATTCAGCAAGGGGGCAACCATGAATCATCTGGTGAAAATCCGCACATTAAATCTCCCAAATCCAAATTTCCTTGCATAATTTGTAGAGGAGACCATTTTCATTGAGATTGTCCTTGCTTTCCTCGGATCTTGAGAGAATGGTCTCCCCATTCACAACATCCTGTGTCATCAAATACTGGAGATCATGTTGATAACACACCTTCAACTAGTGAAAATAAAGTTCATGGACAGACGAGAAAGGCTAGATTTCCATGTAAGTTATGTGAAGGGAACCATCACCTTCACCTTTATCCCTTTTTCGATGAAGCCAAAAGAGTATTGGATAACTGTCCTTCTTTACCATAGCAACTTCCATCTGGCTACAGGAAACTCTCCCCAAGTCCTTTACTAGTTGAAAAAACGACTGACTTAAATCAACCGTCGGTCAAAACCACACTCTCTGAAAGTGAATCTCATGAGTCCATTCCCAGCCAAAGTCAACAGGTCGAGGTGACAGTTCACCCTATTTTACCTTCAGAAGATCGTATGCTTCCTGAAGAGAGTGAGAATGATATCATTCAAATTCTTTTTGTCACTTTAGAGTCCGATGAACTTGGGGGCAATCCGCCCATTCCTTCACAATAGGAGGAAAATCCCCCAGTTCTCGTAAATCAAGGGGTTATTTCTCTCGTTTATCCAGTACCCCCTCCAAGCAGTCTAGTCACTTCCTTTGATTGGAATTGACGAGAAAGATCCCACCTTCCTTCTTATATACATTTCCGGATCATAGTATAAGTTTACAAAATGATCGTGTCTGGCACTATCATAAATGAAGGGGCATTGGAGAGTATCCTTTCCTCAACTGCTTGGAAAGCGCTTGGTTTTCCATCGCTTATGCTTGTCACACAAAATTTGTCAGGCTTTAACACAAGAACCATTCGATCATTAGGGATCCTTCCTAAGTTACCGATCACTTTGAGAAGGAAAACCGTTCATCTGATTGTGATGGTAGTCCTAGGATCGTTGGATTACAATCTACTCCTTGGACATGACTATGTTTATAACATGGAAGCTATTGTTTCAACACTCTTTCGAGTGATGTGTTTCCCACATGAAGGCAAGGTTATCACCATTGACTAGCTTTCATTTCCCGGTTCAAGTATAGCTCCAAGTCAATCATCATCCCTAAATGGTCCTTTTGCATCAGCGATATCTCTTAAACCTTCATTCCATCCACCTTATTGTCGTGAGTAGTCTTCTGAATGTAACGAAGCTTAGGGGGCATGCACCCTTGTCTATTTTGTGGACAAACCTAGCTGAAAAGACAAGTTTCCCTATAGGTTATGTGATTGTTCTGACACACCATTCACCTTTGTCTATTCTACGAAAAAAGCCAAGTGTTTTGTCTATTCTGCAGATGAAACCATCCTGCCTAACATGGTTTCCCTGTAGGTTGTGTGATTGGTCTGACAAATCATTCACCTTTGTCTATTCTGCGGATGAAGCCAAGGAAGTGTTTTGTTTATCCTGTGGATGAAACCATCCTGCCTAACCACATAAGTTTCCATATGGCTACAGGAAACTCTCCTTTTCATCATGTTGGGGGCATGCAAACTTTTTTTTTCATTTTCTAGCTTTTAGCTTTGTCATTTCTAGCTTTTTAGTTTTGTTTTTTCTAGCTTTTTAGTTTTTTCGTTTCTAGCTTGCATGAAAAATGAAAACCAAAAATAGAGTATATTTCCCACATGGTTCAAGCTCGTTAAAAAATGAACCCACCTTGGGTAATTAACCTTTGTGATTGCCATGCCATTAGCCTTTTGAGCCTTGGTTATGTACCTCCCATCACCTCCATTCTTTTGGCTGATCATATGCTTCCACTTGGTTGTTTACCCTTTTTCAGGAACAGCCGTGATGAGTGGTATTGTTAGCCAACCTCTTCCCAAAAATGACCATGTTTTGAGAAGTTCCAAGTTTACCCAGAACCAGTTGCTACCCTAGACACCACTAGTTCCTAAAAAACGAGTCTCCTTTAAATCCTTTTCAGACTCATTAAATATGAAAATATTGTCGAGCAATTGACCTTTCCCGCTCATTAAAGTGATTGGAAGTGTCATCCCTCTTATATATTTTAATCTTTTTCAGACTCGAGGGATTATCTCACGAAAAAGTTTGAGCGCTTGTCTTTTTTGGCTCGTTAAAGTGATCAGAAAAGTCATCCCTTTTGTATTATTTTATCCTTTTTCGGATTTAAGGGATTATGTTACGAAAAAGAATTGTTGGAGTTTCCTTTCATCCCTTTTCAAACTCTATAAACATGAAAAGGACCAAGTTATCCTTGTCATTAAACTCGTTAAAACAATAGCGACAAACTCGTCCATTATAGACGAGACAGAGTCCCCTTTTGTCCCTTTTCAAACTCTCTAAACGTGAAAAGGACCGAGTTACCCTTTTCATTAAACTCGTTAAAATAATAGTGACAAACTTGTCCACCTAGACAAGAACGAGTTTACTATTGCTGGACTCGTTAAAACATAGTGACAGGTTTACCCGAAGGGCAAATTATAGAACAAGCATATGTTATCCTCCTCAAGCTTGACAAAAATAAAGAGGTACTGGTCAGCAATGACTGGGGAAAAAGGGAAGAAAACTTGAAGAATTTTATGATAGCAGGTCTCTCTTGAACATGACACTTTCACTCCATCACCATGATTGAGTTGGGTTGGGTTATTCTGTTCACCGGTCATTTCACCATTGGTCTTCCACACCATCCATTTGTTGGGGTTAATGCTATCAATCCATCTCAGTGTTGCCGATATGTTCAAGAGAATTCATTCAGTTGAGAAACCACAATCCAATTAATGCCTCATCCACTACAATACCTTCAACCTTCATTTTTCATGACCACCATTCCTGAACCTTGTGTCGTCATATCGTTTTCACCTCCAGAAAATAATTTGCTTCGTTTTGTGTCATAGATGTGGGATACATTAAGGCCCTCCTATGATGAGTCACTTCTTGTCGACATCAGCTCATTATCTAAGAAGTTGACTTAGAAACAACCCTTTCAATACTTTGAAGCTTGCATGCCTCAATGGCAAGTTTCTCACTTCTGGTGACAGGTTGACATCAATGGCCTTCAACCGAAAGATTTTGTGTGGTGTTCGACATCGGCTCATATATTCACACCAAGTGAATTGTATTGTAGTACCTTGAGGGTCATTATCATTATCGGTGATTCCTCTCACGCCTGTTAATAGCTCACATTATTGGTTGGTAATCAGGCGATGCCTTTCCGTGTTCGACTTCAGAACATCTCTTCACATGGATCGACTTGTACATCAGGCGAAGATTGAATGAGTTTGAAGACCCCGGATCTAGTTTCATCCATCTGGTCTGAGATATATTCAGGGATATAAAGACATCAAATGTACAAAGAAGCTACACAGATGGTCATCCGAACCAAGGATGATGACTCTACATTTGAAGAATCACCATTCTACATATGCAGACGACTATCTTTTCTATGTACATAAAATGAATTTATAAAGTTGAGCATGGGAATGCCTGACTCAACTATATCATGAAAATTATATTATGATGATGTATTGTATCGTATCTTATACAGGTCACCTTCCAGTTTCGAAACCTCAGATCTTCATGATAAAACATTTCACTCGACATCAAGATTTACGACTTCATGCTTTAGGGGGAAATTGTTATAGATATATTTGGGCACTTCAACCCCAATCTTGTATGTCGATAAACTAGGGCTCTTCAACCCCTAAAAGTGTTGTTTCATACCCTAAAATAACATGGTCATATGATTACATCATTCCCCAAAAGTTCCACCTAAAAAACCATCCAGAATTGGCCTAAACGGGACCATACTGACTGCTCCACTATCAGGGTGCGATGCATACTGACTTCTACACTAGCCAGGTGTGATGCATACTGACTTCTACACTAGCCAGGTGTGATGCATACTGATGGGGCCTTCTGTAGGGTGCGATGAGCGAGGATGGACAAATTTTCGGGACAGTTTGCTAAGTGGATGCTCATGGAATCTTCTAGAAACTTCTCCTATGACACTTGCCTCTCTAAATTCGCCCAAGGATGAGTAAGAGATCCAAGAAATCTCCAAGTGGAACCAAATGCAACAAGTGGAATGACACTAATCAAAACCCCAGAGATGACTCAAACCCTTACACATATATATAAATGGATCCCTCATCTAAGAGATCTAGGGGCTGGAATGTTGTGAATTGCAAGGAAGTGCTGATAGTTTGTATTTGAGAAAGAGCATTGTATTGTTGGTGTGATCTTGCTATTTAGAGGGATTGATGCTAGGAGGATGATGCTGGATCAGACAACTGGGTTGTAATTCTCCCTTCTATTTAATAAAGTTCTTCGAGTTTTCTTCCATATAACTTTGTAATTGTGAATGTTATCATTTGTGAATGCCATTATATGTTCATTATATTTCTGATTCTGTAATGTTTATGGTACAATAGATCAAGATGCTTTGACGGTTCTTTGTTATTGTGTTTCTACAGGTACTCTCCAAGCGGGATAAGTACGGAGAGGAGTCGCAAGCTCTGTCAGAGGAGAGAGAGATCAAACAAGGAGTTAAGTGGAAGATCCAGGTTGGTTCCTTTGTCTTTCTCTTATCTATTATACATAGAAGAAATCGTGAATTGCTTTAAACTGTTGTTTCTAGGGTAGCTGCCAAACCTAAAGAGCTAGTCGATCGAAAAGGCACTAGTTTTCCCAGAAACAGTAATTTCTCCTCAACTGAGAGAGATCAGGGATAAATTCTCTCCTTTGGACAATATTCCTCATCAAGGAAGACCCCTACTAGCCCTTGGAAGAATTTACTTTGGTTAAGGAAAAATATATTTTAATATGGAAACCCCCATGTGCACAAAAAAGATAAGTCGACCCAAAAGGAAATTGGACACCACTGGATGGCTATAAATTCAAGTCAAGTGACCCTCATTTAGAGATCATAAATTATTCTTCTTTCCTTGGTTTGTATCACACAAGTCTAAGGTTGGTTCACGGAGATTGGTTCGTACAAGTCCAAAATTTCACGGTTCAAAGCTCACACATGTGATCTAGGGTTTTGATTTACAACCAAAGGGTTGCCATAGGATATTTTTAGTTACAATCGTAGGCACGCAAACTTATGCCTGTGGTTGGAGGGTTTCAACTACATGTACATCTCTTTCTCCATGTGGTTGGGACTTATGTTTCATTTTTCAATTGATCATAGATTTTGGCAGTTGACCAGAGATGATGATAGTTGACTGCAAGCTTATGAATCATGATATTGATCAACATTATTGTTGGGTTCATATTTGAGATATTGTTTGGTTGATTTTTTGCTAGATAGCCTTGTGGATAAGGAATTATATAATTTTTTAATCATTCAATGACAATCTAATAAGAAGAATTTAAAAGGGTTTTCCCATTTGTGGAGTTTTACCCCGGTCTCTGATCAATCCTGGTGTCTCTATATGTGAGTTCTTTTCTTCTATTTGTTCCTTTATGTTCTACTACATTGAACATGATATTTTTATTTTTATATAATTTCATATCTTTTTGAATAATGTTATGATGTTTTGGGGTGAATTCAATGTGTAAATAATGAAATGCAATTATCTTAAACAAAGAACAATATATCCCTAAGAAAAATTAACATTCACTCCTATTATAGACATATTTGGGCACTACAACCCCAATCATATATGTCCATAAAACAAGGTCTTTTGAGTCCCTCAAAGTGTTGTTTCACACCCTAAAGGAACAAGGTCAGCTAATTACATCATCTCCCAGAAGTTCTCCATGGAAAATTGCTCAGAACTGGTCAAAATTGGACCATACAGACAACTCAGTGCTAAGGGTGCGATGCATCTCACCTGCCACATGAAAAAAGTGCGATGCATACTGAAAATCCCTTCTGTAGTGTGCGATGGGTGAGAGTAGACAAATGGCAGAGATAGTTTGCAAGGTGGATGATCATGGAATCTTCCAGAAACTTCTCCTGTGACACTTGCCTCTCTGAATTCGCCCAGGAATGAGTAAGAGATCATGAATATCCAAGTGGAACCAAGAACTATCAGAGCAAGGACACTAATCAAAATCCCAGAAGCTGACTCACCCCCTTGCAAACATCTATATATGGATCCCTCATTCCAGAGATCCAGATGATGGAATTTGGTATCTTGTAAGGAAGTGCGGTTGGTTTTTTGGTGGAACATCATAGTGTTGGGTGATCTAAGCTTTTCATGAGGTGAAGAAGGGCTTTCATGCTGGGAGGATGACACTGGGTCAGATCAACGGGTTGTAATCCTCTCTTCTACTCTTTCTATTAATAAAGCTATTCAAGTTTTCCTCCATATTCTTGTATGTTTGATGATATATGAATTTGTGTGGTCAATATATATCTAGTCCTATATTGTTTATAATTGTAGACCCTAGTACTTTGAAGGTATTATGCTGCTTTGACTTTACATGTACTCTTTGAAGCGGGGTAAGCAAGGAAGGAGCGGCAAAGATCTGTCAGAGGGGAGAAGGAACAAGCAAGGAACCGAGTGAAAGATTGAGGTTGGTATTCTTTGCTCCTCTCCTATTTACTTCTCATAAAGGAAAACGAAAGTAACTTTAGTTTGTTTGTTTCTAAGATAGCTACCCGTCTTAGTGGGACTAGCAGCTCTAAATGGACACTAGATTTCCCGATAACAAAATGGCGACTCCACTGGGGTGAAAATAGCTTGTTTGCTTGTTTCTAGTTTGTTTACTTTATAAACTACAGACGGAGCTTAAAGTTATGCTAGCTAGCCTTCGAACTGCTTTTTCTATGCAATTGGAAAGTAGATAAATGCTGCTTCAGTCATTCTCTGGGTTAGTTTATGAATTAAACATCTGAATTGCAAACATCCTAATTTCCCTGGTGGTGGCTCAAGTAACCTCACTAGGTCAGCTCCTATGATCTACATTTACTGACTATCATTAGCTCGGCCTAAATCCCTGAACTAAGCTGCAAACTGTGACAAAAAACCAAGTTAACGTCTCATCCCTGGACCATTGCACCTTCTCCTCTTGGCAATTTGGATGCATTGCACCTCCCGTGTGCAGTAGGTGAGATGCATCTCTGTTTCCCTGTGTTACAGGTGCGATGATCAGATAACACTGTTTCTGCCTCCAGATTTTGGTTTTTTCTTCACTCTCTTCAACTTTATTTAGTAGTTTTGTTGTCTGTGATCAGTATACCACTGTGGAAACTCCCTTCCTTCGCATTATTCAGCCTCCATTGTACAAAGAATTGTGAATGTTTTTATGTATTGTTCACCATTTACAATTCTCCTTTACAAAGAAGTAGCTTAATCGAACTGTCGTCTTTTGATTTGGAAGTGTCACAAGTGTTGTTTTCAGTCAAAGAAAAGAATCCTACTCTTCTTGATGGTTGATTACACAGTTACTCTTGTATTTGATTTGAATTAATAGTATTTCAAGTGTCGAAAGCAGCTTTCAATTCAAAATCGAAAAGTGTCGTCATTGTCTTCCTTTCGTCTTTTGAAGAGAAAATTGTTAGTACTGTCGCTTTGAAAAGATAATTCAGATTTGTACTTAGCATTCTTTTTGTCATTCACACATTAAGAAAGAAAAAAAAAAAATACATGCATGTGTATTTGCATTTAGACTACTTGTTGATTTTGATTTAGGACAATGCATCTAGCGTGTGCTCTCTACTCTATGTTGAAAGAATCTCGCTTCTCTTTCCTTAGTAGCTAGGATTTTCATTGCAAAAAGAAGAATAAACGACTGTTTATCATCTTAGATTGCATTTTAGGAATTGTATATCTACATCACGCGGTGAACCTTAAAGGCAAACTTCTTAAGAAAGATAAACTGTAAAATAAATTCAATGAACATAAAAATTCTTAGGAATCTAACGCACAACATTTAGAAGTCTAGGCTAGAGATGTATTCCGACGTCATAAAGCCTGGTAACTATCGCTTTCATTGTAGGTTGGGTGATTCCTCCTCTTTGAGACGAAAAGTGCTAGTACGGACTTGTGCTCCCATGTACCGTCGAGTATATATTGGGAGACCACAATAGGCTATATCCTTTATCCTCAGGAAGCCATGTCTGCCGCCCTATCAATCACAATGCACTGAACACAGCATTCGGGAAGATTTACTGCCGTACCGTAAAAAGTATTCTACAGTTTTTTGATTGGTTTGGTAATCCCTCTGTCTAGATTTCCAGAGTAGTCTCTTTCGTCCCTTTTCAAACTCCTTAAAGGAAAATGTCCAACTGAGCACTTGTCACTTCGGACTCATTAAAAATCGAAGGTGACTAGAGTCATCTTTAGCTTTTTCTCGACTCTTAAAAATTGAAAAAGCAAGTTGTGTCAAAGAGTCTAAAATTCATTTAATTCGGAATCACATTTTCCCCTTTATTTTGAGTTGATCAAGTAATCCACAATCGTGGAAGAAAGTCAATCGGAACCCCATCGTTCATGGAGACTAACAAGTCAATTATCTTTGACTCCAGAAATGAAATCATCCAGGGTAAGGCATTCTCATTTAACTGAGTCAAATTCACCTGATTTATTTGAAACTTGTGTTTCAACATCGTCAGAGGCTACAGTTACTCCAATTATTTCTGGTACATATGCTCTTATAGAAGAAGTTCTGCAGTTACAAGAGGACATTAGGACTGATCCTAGTGTAATGGTAGACACCTCTATTCCTGAAACAGCTCCACCTGAGTCTGATTCGGAAAGTGTCACCCCTCCAACATCTGTCGCTGCAGAGTCTATACCTTCTTCGACACCAAAAATATTTTATGGACCTGACGGTCTACCTCTTCCACCTGGACTGATTTTTATAGAAGAGATAGTGGAGGACTTCCACCCTGTACTCCAGTGCATTTTGGAACTGGTATCCACTTACATCCTTCTACTACAGAAGTTAGCTCTTTTTCATCGCAAGTTCCTATCAAATCACTAGGAAATCTTTTGGATAGACTAAACATGTATGAAAAACCATCAACATCTAGGACTGTGTCAACTAACATAGCTATGGCGGAGCTTCTTGCTGTCATTCCTACAATGATTGCTGGTATACCACTTGTCCCGGGAAGTTATCAACAACAAGCTAGAGTCTAATCAGGGACTGTTTCGATGACATGGTCAGTTCCTATTTCTTCATCTAGATTCTCATCTGGTATTTCTTATGTTGAAACTCAACAAATTGATCTAATGTGTCTTCAAAGGCCAATATACGCTTTAAGTACTGGATTGCCACCATATGGGGGGCAGTATGCCTTTTCATTGTTCCCTCCCAGAGAACAACCATATGGGAGTTTACAACAAAGTTCAGGTTAAATTGGAATGACATCCAGCGGTTGGGTACCAATACTACCTCAGCAACCAAGGGTTGTATATTCAATGCAACCAGTCCATCTTGTGTTGAATATTCCCACTATACCTACTATGGTGACTGCATTGCAAGTACAAGCACTGCCTGTTGAATGTCAACCCCAAGTTTCTCAGGCTGCAATACAATAGCCTCTCGTCTCAGCGATTCAATCATCCAGTATTGGACAACAACAAAAGGTCCAACAACCATCGCTGGTTCAATATCAACAACTGCAATTCCAACAATCATATCAAGGACCTGAGCAACAAGTCTTTTTAAGTAATGGGCAACCGCATTTCCAAAGTGGTTATCAACATCCATACTATAATGGTTATGCCAATCAACCTTATCAAAGTTACCAACATCAAATACATTATGCTGGTATGCAAAGACCCACTGCTCAGGCGATTCCATCTTATCTTGGGTATGCTTCGCCTAACCTGAATCAACAATTGCCCTTTGTAGTAACTCTAGAATTACCAGATCTAAACTGGTTGACGAATGATCCAATTGCTTACACCTCTTGGTGGACTGCGATTCCTCATAAAATTCCCTCTGATATTCCTAAATTCAATGGAAATCTAGGTGAAGATCCGTCGAATCATGTGATGACATTCCATTTGTGGTGTTCATCTAACACCCTGAAGGATGATTCGAAAAGGCTTCACCTTTTTCAGTGAACGTTAACAGGTCCGACAGCTAAATGGTATATAGAATTGCCTAGAGCTTCGTTTGATAACTTCAGCACCCTTTCCACCACCTTTTTAGCCCATTTTCAGTTGCCAATAAGGTACAGAACAGGAATGGGGCTTCTTACCAATTTTCAGCAGACGACAACCACTCACATATTTGATCATATTCATGAGTGGCGACGTCGTCGTTGAATGGTAAAAACATATGTTCCTAATCAGCTGCTAGCTGAATGGTTTATTAAGTCATTGTTACCTTCTATTACAAAAGATGTGGCTAAGGGGGGAGTTGTCATTGAAGAGCAAGTCATTGCTCGTGCACAATAGCTAGACTTGATCTATACTCAGTCTAGCACGCTCTATGAGAAAATTCCTAATGCTCCTAGACCAGAGTTTTATGTTCCTCCTCCTCCCAAATCGAACAAAGAATCTCATGCCAGTGATGGTGTGATAGGTACGACAAGCACAAAAACCACAAAGGCTTCATCTGAGAAAGCTCGTATGGTTTCTAGTCAAAATTCAAATGAAGAACCTCTCGCCTCAGAGGTCAATACCGTGTCGACTGACAAGGGTAAAAATACAAAGCAACCAGGGGGCAAGAAGAAAGGAAAAAATAATAAGAAGAAACAGGAAAATTCACCTCCTAAAAAATATTCTGAAAACCCTACTGGGCAAAAGAAACCTCGTTATCCATGTTACATATGCGACGATGAGCATTTCACAAAAGATTGTCCACATAAAGCTAAGGTTATGAAATTTTTAAAAACTTCAAATACCCTAGCGGTGTTGACTAATCCATTTTTGAGCCCAGAAATAAACTTGGTTGCTAGTGATCGTGCTTCCCCATCCCAAGCGCTTATGTTGTCCATTTCAAAACAACAAAATGATGCTTTGATATCGACAAGAAATAAAGATTACGGGAATCCACAGTTGTTGAACAACAAGGCTAATGATCAACCTAGTAGTTCGACAACAACTTCGACCGAAGTTGTGCCACCCATCATTCCTGAGCTAACGATAAAGCCGCCAAAGGGAGTAGTACACAAATTGACATTTAATCCTCATGCTAGAGCAACACAAAATTATAATATAGTAGAGGACCTGGCCCAATCGCCGTCCACTATGTCGACACTTGAGGTACTGCAAAATTGCCCCTCCCAGAAGCAGGCTCTATTATCAGCAATAGGTGGGATTGACCCACCGGATTCCAATCTTGTGGCCTTTAATCATAAAGGATATGACCTGCAGTTACCAGCTCAGCTCGCTTTCCTCATTCAAGTGAAAGCCCTCAACAAAACTGTTCATCGAACAATTATTGATTAAGGGGCATCTACATGTATTATGTCAATGAGTTGCTGGAAAAATTTAGGCTCACCAACCTTGTCTCGATCGTCAACGAAGTTAAAAATGTTCGATGGAAGAACATACACGCCATATGGGATATTAAGTAACTTGCAAGTTGAACTGGGGGGCAAGACAGTAGAAATTGACGTCGAAGTTATCGATGGAAACCTCAATTAAAATATCCTACTGGGAAGGCCCTGGATTTATGCTATGGCTACTGTTGTGTCAACTTACTTTAGAAATATTGCATTTCCCTTTCAAGGAGGAATTACAATCATTGATCAACAAACCTTTCTCCCCAACAGTTCTCAAGTTACTAGAAACATTCCTTTGATCCATGGAAGCTCTCAATCACTTCAAAATATCGGAGTAGGTCTCCTAAAAGACCCTTCCTTAATGGGGACTTTTTCCCTTCCACCTCCGAGTAATCTGGCAGAAGTAGCCACAGTGGAAACCTGTCACATGATATCTTCTACATCAACAAAGATGAAGAAGAACTCTGAACATTTTGATAGTGTGGATCATCGCAAGGTATTGACTCCAAGCCCTACCATAGCTACATCATCTGATGATAAATTCAGTGATGTTGTACATTATGTACTAGGGGCATTGGAACCAGATCTTTCCTTCATGACCCCTTATGAGTTGTGATCAAAGGTCGCCATGAGGATAGTTCTTATACTGTGTCAACCTCATAAAAAATTAAACAACACCCTTTCCAAGTTGATTCTTTAAAAAATCTCGAAATTAAACCTTCATTCCATCCACCTTGTTGAATGCAATGAAGCTTGGGGAGCATGCACCTCAATTTGCGTCATTATGCTAGGGGCATGCAAACTTATAACAAGCATATTTTTTCATTTCAAGCTTGTGTAAACATGAAACCGAATACGAGCAATGTTTGCGCAAATTTCAAGCTTGTTAAAAAATAAACCTATCCATGAGCAATGTTTCCACAAAGTTCAAGCTCATTAAAAAATAAACCTAGCCACAAGCAGTGTTACCGCAGGGTTCAAACTCATTAAAAAATAAACCTGCCATGAGCAATTTTACGCAAAGTTCAAGCTCGTTAAAAATTAAACCTAAGCAATGAGCATATGTTCCACTAGAGTTTAAGTTCATTAAAAAATGAACCCACCTTCAGTAAATAACCATTGCGAACACATTATCATAAGCTTTTGAGCCTTGGTCGTGTTCTTACCATCACCTCCACTCTGTTTTTAGCCGATCATACGCCTCCATTTGATTGTTTACCCCTTTTGAGGAACATCTGCGACAAGTGATTCTATTAGCCATCTTCTTTACACTGTTTTGATTGAAAAGTTCCAAACCTTACCTGGAACCAGCTGCTACCCTAAAATTTCACTTGTTCCTCAAAAAACGAGACTTCTTTAAGCTCTTTTCATCTGACTCGTAAAATATGAAAAGATTGGTGAGCAATTGGCCTCTCCAGCTCATTAAAATGATCAGAAGTGCTATCCCTCCTCTAGATTTTAATATTTTTGGACCTGAGGGATCATTACACAAAAATATCGAGCGCTTGTCTTATTCGGCTCGTTAAAACTATCGAAAATCCATCCCTTTCGTATATTTTATACTTTTTCGGACTTAAGGGATTATATGACGAAAAAGGATTACTGGAGTTTCCTTTCCGTCCCTTTTTAGACTCTCTAAAATTGAAA
>APFE031298883.1:0-43089 GCA_000404065.3 Pinus taeda | reverse complement strand
CTTCTGCATCTGCATGTAACCTTGCTGCTTTGTTTGGTACTAAATCTGAATGAACTGTAACATGCTGCTGATGGGTGGTTGTCTCAATGTTTTGAACAAAAACATGTTCAGAATGGTGTCTATTTTGATGTAGCTCTTCTTGTTGTAGCTGAGTTTCAAGCTGCAAAAAATCAATCTTTTCCTTTGCATTTTGAAGACAGACCTGAATGTCTGTGAGAGAAACTTTGCTGATTTGGAATGTGTCATTAGAAGCAAATTGTATTAGAGTTTTCAAAAACTCTAATACTTCACCAATTTGATCCATTTTCCAAAAAATGCAATGTCTTAATGATACTTTGAGTTCCTCAAAAAGCTTCTTGGACAGATATTTCAAGCTTCTTAAAAATGGAGCATTACATTAATCAAAAATCCAAATATGATGCAAAGACTAAAAGTATTCCGCAGTCAATAACAAATCTCTGACAATAACAAATCTCTGGCTGCTAGCCCAATGCATACATAGTCAATTTGAAAATTTAAAACATCGCGAACTCTATCAAAAATATGCCCATACATGCACCAGAGAATTTCTTCTCTCCTGTGTATAACAACAATTTTGGTTTCCGCTGATCCCTTGACACTGTGGTAGCAAAATTTTCTTGGAACTTGGCTGTTGGTCAGCGATTTAATTACTGACAAACTCTCATTCTCCAGGTGAGAATAACACTGTTTCTCGTGCAACAATGGGGATGTGAAGTGGATTACAAGTTGCTGGAAAGAATCAAGAATGCTTACAATATTCCCCACGGTTGTGTTGTCCCGCATGCATGGTTTTACTTTCCATTGATACAGGTGTCAATATTTCATTAAAATAAAAGAAATAATGTTCGTTAAACACTTCACTATGACCATCTGAAACCCGATCTTCCAAATAAGTTCAGAAAATAACTGGTATCATGTGAACTTCTCGTGCACCCAAAACTTAGGTCGTATTTGCTTGAAATGGAACACGAGTTCATTGAGTGTCACTTATCATATATGGTCATTGATTCCTGATAGGGCTTTGGGTACTCTGTCAAGTTCAAAACCTTAAATTTCTCTGATAAAAATATAAATATCACTAAAAGCAATTAGTAAAAATTCCTAGACAAAACTATCAACTTTATTCAGTAACGAGTGGGTGTCTTCGCCTTCTCAATAAGAACAATCTGACCATTCCACTCAGTTTGGTCTAGTGCCCTTATCGCAGCATCTGCATCCTCATCTCGCTCAAGTGTTAAAAACCCAAAACCTTGAGAATCCCCAGACCTCTTGTCTCGAACAACACGGACATCAGTAACACGACCAAATCTACTAAACTTTCGCTCCAAATCCCTCTCTGTGGTATCAAAACTAAATCCTGCTATAAATAAGTTGTTTCCCGGTTTACCAATACCAGTATACCTGTTAGGAGGGGGTGACCATTGCCTTCATCTTGGAGATCGACGTCGAGAATGATACCTTGGAGGAGTTCTTTGTCTCGACGAATATCTGCTCCTGGGTGTATATCTGCCTCTAGGTGATCTTCGATACCATATGGACCCTTTAAAAACATTCAACGCAGAATATTTATTGAATATGTCTGGCTACAATGGATTAGCCTCAGACGCACCCACAAAATTTGCCTCAGATGATATGCACATATCTATCTCAGAGGAAAGGCTGACTGGACTCAACAAACGTAGCGAATATGCTGCTTGTCGTGGATCGGAACTTGGTGCAGTCTATCGTTCCTGGCACTCGAGTGACTGTGTTGGGAATTTATAGTATCTACCAAGCAAACAATTCTTTCGTTCATAGGGGGGCTGTTGCAATCAGGCAGCCCTATATTAGAGTTGTGGGCATTGAGCAAGCCACTGAAGCTACTTCTGGTAGATTCCACAGTTTGCCATAGCAATCTTATTCACAACAATTATTTTGAGAATATAAATAGGTCACTCGACACAATTAGATTCGTGGAAGTATGGAGGTCGGAAGAATATCAAGAGAGGAGGAGGAGGCCTAGATCAAATGGAACCATGGCGCAATTGAAGAGGGCAGCGGCAGAAAGTATGAAACTGATGATATGGCGCAAGCAGTGATTAGTTCACACGATTTCAACAAATTTTTTTTTTTTTGAAAGGCTTCCCAGCCTTAGACGATGGTTGAGCATGGAATCCGAAACTCTCAATTCTCCCCCAGAGGAGCTGAACTCTCAGAGTTCCTCGGAATGCAAGAGAAAAAATAGAAGATGACAGTGATAGGTGTTCCCGCCCTCAGGAAACTGTCGCTTCACCGCCAAAGTCGCGAAAAGAGAGAGACATGAGGATTCCCACACTGCAAAGCACTACAGAGGGGTGCGCAAGCGCCCATGGGGCAAATCAGAACTTTATTGAATTCACCACAGGAATTGTCATACACGGGAGCGTTTACAACATGGAACTCTTCTCTGAAAAAATGATAATTAACCTAGCAACTCATGGGTCCTTGGTTACGATAGATTAGGCCCTCAAGACCATAACAATATTCTACCCAATGAGGACAAGGTCTCGACCTCTGTAATGATATCTCAGCTTCAGTAAAATGAATCGATCCCAGCAAATGAATTCGGTCTCCCACAAATGTAGTCGGTCTCAGCAATAATTCGGTCTTCAGTAAATAATGATGAACTCAACTCTTCTTCAGGCGTTACATTCAGAATACCATACCGCGGGTTCTTATTGCAGGTTCTCAAAATGGTTACATTCAGAATTATCATTGCAGGTTCTTATACATTACATTTAGAATTCATTATGAATGACCCGCAGACCAAAAGGAGAGTTAAACGAAACAAACGAAGAGTTTCATGTTAGCGGAAAGGGAGACTACGTTACCACGGTTAGGTAAGCTATCAGGCTTCAACAGAATTTGCAGAGTACGTTATGAGCAGCACTGGCGCTACTGCTATCAGCGCAACTCCTCCAACTGAGCCTGCAATTACACTAGTAGTCTTCAGAAAAAGAGTCTTCAGGCAGCTTGCGTTTCATTCAGGTATGCAGCTTCAGGTGTGGGACAGAGGAGCAGAAGTCAGCACTATTCAAGGCAACTACACAGGCCACACATCATGGCTCTGATACCATGTTAAACAGACATGGTGAGGGAAAACAATTAGGAAAACAATAGGAAAGATAAATCATTCAGTACATTTTTATTAACAATTTGATATACATTTATAGTACATTTGGTGACCCTTGGGATTCACATCCCAAGGTCTCTTGGACTGCTTTGTCCATTCGGCTTCCACGCTAACCCTTTAGGATTAGGTGTCCAATAGAAATCAATCTTTCTGGCTTGTGCAGAAAATCGAAATCCATTTTTGTCAACTGTATGGGCAGATTGTTCATTAGAATATGGTACTTCCTGCGATCCTTTTTCACGTATATTTTTTACTGATGAAGGAATCATCCAATCAATGATGATGGAAGGAAAACCATGGGAAGATTATCATCATCGTTCCCATCTTCCAGATCACATAGAAGATTATTCAAATGAACTTAATGACCCTTTAGTTGTTGATTTCCTTTCGAATTCTATTTTCATAGATACAGTAGATTCCGAGTGAAACCTGTCAAATATCAAAGAAACTATTTCTATCAATATTTCAACCAAACCTAACATTGTAGAAAACATTCATGTCGGCAAATATTGTTCTCCATCAGAACTTGATATTTATCGTGCTCTCTTTCATGAATTTCGAGATATATTTGCATGGTCATACGAGGAGATGCCGGGAATTGACTCTAGTATAGTTGAACATGAAATCAAAATGTATCCTGATGTCAAACCAATGCGACAACGCCTCTATCCTGTTCATCCAAAGAAGGATGCTGCTATTAAAATAGAATTACATGCTAGTTTCATTTACCCTATTCCTCTTACTGATTGGTTTTCCAATATTGTTCCTGTCATGAAGAAGTAAGGGACACTACGAGAGTGCATCGATTATAGGGATGTTAATCAAGCTTGTCCAAAAGACAATTATCCTACTCCCGTTATCGACCAGATTATTGATGAATGTGCTAGATGCGAAATATTCTCATTTATGGATGGTTTTTCCATCTATAATCAGATCAATATCTGCCCAAAGGACCAATCTAAAACTGCTTTTATTTGTCCATGGGGCACATTCGCTTATAGGAAACTCCCTTTTGGTTTAAAGAAGGCAGGAGAAACTTTTCAGAGGGCAATGAATTATGCTTTCCATGACATCAAACATATTGTTCAACCATACCTTGAAAATTTACCTGCTCATTCACGAAAGTAGTCTGATCACCTATAGCATTTGCGAGCTATATTTTTATGGTGCTGACACTAAAAAATACAACTCAATCCACACAAATGTGTGCTTTGTGTTGGTTCTAGTCATTTTCTTGGATTCGTAGTGTCTAAGAAGGGAATTCGACTTGATCCACTTAAGGTTCATGCAATCCTTGAATTGCCTCCATCTTCCAATCTACTACAGTTATAGAGACTCCAAGGGAAGGCTAACTTTCTGAGGAGGTTCATTCCCAATTATGCTGAAATGGCTAAAGGATTTACTTGTTTATTGAAAAAGGGGATACCCTTTCATTGGGACTAGGTTGCAAAATCTTCCTTTGATGCTATTAAAGATACCTTGATTAGAGCCTCATTAATGTATTCCCCAAATTATCAAAACGACTACTTCATGTATCTTGTTACTGCATATACAACCATTGGAATGGTTTTAGTTCAAGAAGAAGATGGAATTGAACATCCAATATATTATTTGAGCTACAATCTCAATGATACAGAAGTTAAGTACTCTTACATAAAAAAATTAGCTCTGGCTACTGTTCAAGCTGTATAGAGATTTCGTCACTATGTCCTACTCCGAAATACCATTGTCATTTCAGATTGCAACCCTATGACATATATTTTGTCACGTCAATTGATGGGGGGAAAATACTCAAAATGGATAGTCATTTTGCAGGAATTTGATTTGGAATTCATCAAATCCAAATCAAATAAATCTCTTATTTTTGTCGAGCTTCTTTGCGACCTTCCCTCAAATACCATTGATTCAACTTCAGAACCATCAATTCTGGATGAGTCTCTGTTCCTAATTTCTTCATCTGATGCGTGGTATGGAGATATATTGATTTATCTCTAGACCCAAACTTTCTAGCCTGATACCTCTTGCTTGCAACATCGACGTATTCGATAACGAGCCAAAGATTATCTGATCGTTGGCGACACTCTTTACCGTCGTGGTATTGATACGATTTTACAAAGGTGCCTCACTCATGAGGAAGTCGAGAAAGTTTTGAATGATTTCCATTCATGTGCTTGTGGTGGATACTTATCTAGTTATGCTACTGTGCAGAGAATTCTCTATGCTGGTTATTTCTGGCCTTCCATATTCAAAGATTGCATAATTGCTGTCAGAATCTGTCATGCATGACAGATCTATGACCGTAAAGCTAGATTACCACCTGCACCATTACATCCTATCGTTGCTATTGGACCATTCGCCAAATGGGGTATTGACTTCATGACATGTAACCCCACCTCGGTCGGGCGACATGGGTACATTATAGTCGCCATTGGCTATTTCAAAAATGGGTCGAGGCGATGCCAACATTAAACAATAGTGGCGAGATGGTTGCTCTTTTCCTTTTCAACTATGTGGTTGCCCAGTTTGGTGTACCACAGGCTATAGTTACAGATCATGGGTCGCATTTTCACAATCACATGATGGCTGAGTTAACTGCCAAGTTAGGAATTTCACATGATAGTTCTACTCATTATCCGCAAGCGAATGGACAAGTTGAGGCCATCAACAAAGTCCTGAAGCAAATGCTTCAAAGAATGATAGGGGTTCATAATGAAACTAGAATTTAATCTTGTACTCTGCCTTGTGGGCATATCAAACCTCAGTGAGAAATGCAACTAGATTCACACCCTTTCAATTAGTGTATGGTCTAGAGGCAATCTTGCCAATATAATGAAAAATTTCATCTCTCAAACACGCGATTGACCTGTTACCCGACACTTCTGAAGAAGAAGTGCATTTCTTGGAACTTATCCATCTGGATGAAACCTGTCATGAAGCTGCATTGGCTAACGAAGTGCATAAGAAATGAATCAAGGCATAATATGATAGAAATGTCAAGCCTCATGTTTTCTCAAAAGGAGACCTGGTCCTGCTTTACGATCAGGAAGCTGATAAAGTAGGAGTAGGAAAATTTGAACCACTTTGGATGGGTCCTTATATTGTTAAGCGTGTTTTGGAAAAAGGTGCCTACGAGTTGGTGGATTATGATGGAATTCCATTGTCACAACCTCGAAATGAGCTGTATCTCAAACGTTACTATGCTTAATTGAGTGTAGTAAAAATCACTATATATATGCTTTAATTGCATGTGTGTGTGTCAGTGTGCCTTTTAGAGTTTTTATGTGGATAAGTAATCCTCTTTGCATTTGTTTCATATGTCGCAATCTTTGGAACCATTTGTTGGTTACACCGATGGTGCTAATTGTAGTACGCAAAACCTATCTTCTGCAGCATGGGCCATTTTCGCTCCAAGTGGCGAGTTAGTGAGTTTTCAAGGGATTTTTATTGGTCGATCGACGAACAATATCGTTGAGTATAGCGCATTGATTGAACTTCTCTATGATGCCATTTCACTTTGCATCTTCCGAATCATCATTAGGCTGGACTCACAACTCATTGTACTACAACTAACAAACATTTATATCATCCAAAACTCAACGATTCTTCGTATGTTTCTTAGAGTTCATCTTTTGAAAAGACATTTTGAGTACATTCAATATCAACATATTTCCAGAAACTTTAACACATTAGCCAACTCATTAGCGAACTATGTGTTAAACAGACATTTGTGACACATGTAAAAGTAAATTTTCAATTCATATCATTAGTTGAATAGGATTTCACATAACCATATATATATAACTTTGAAAGTAAAATAGATATATGCTTTAAAAGTTTTTACAAAATTTGTGTCCAAGACATGTTTGGTCATTTGACCTAAAAACTTGAAATGCATGCAAAAATTATCCTAAGTAGACCTAGTTATGCTCATGATAACATGTCACAGCCTGAGATATCATGTGCAAGAGTCACATCCAACTGCCAGGAACACCAATAGTATGGCGCTGCAACCTCATAGGTAACTCCTTGATCCAAACATCTAGAATACCAAAGGTTAATCCCTCTAGATGATCCTACAACTCTCTCAGTGTCTCGGCCAAATCCAAATCCTAGAGAACTGCTCCCCTGATATTTCTTCGAACTAGTCCACTTGCCTCCTGTTGGTGTCTCACAGGTCGAACAATACCCACATCTGCATGCATGAGAACGATTTTAGTTTATTCTTGGAACATCAAAACAAAAAAACATGTAGAAACTTAAAAATCAAAAAACATTTTGGTCAAAAACAATTTACCTATAGCACCCCATTGAGCGCCCGCTGGTAAACTCAACTCTGGATCTCCACGAAAATCCATACCTGAGTATGGATGCTCCTCAATGACAATGTGTTGTCAATCGAGCCAACTGAAGAATTTAGTGGAAAATGTAATTGATGACTGGCTAGCATGTCTAGCCATCAATTCGACCCACCGCTGCATCTGTGGATCTCTAGGACTAGCTACACCCAATGTTACATGCTGGGGTTGCATCAATGGAATTCTCCCTAAGGTAAAAGCAATTAAGAGTGATCCATGGCTAGAGTTATTTGTCTTACTGATCTTTACCTTTGTCAGCTACTGTTTCAGTGAAGAAAGTACTGCCTCAAACCAGTGGAATAAAGTTGGCTCAAGACACTCAAGTGCATACCACACATATGATCTATTCACCAGATGAAGTGCCACACTGCCTGCTAACTTTGCGATGGTGAAAAGGATTGTTCCCAAAGGAAAATCATGAATATCTTTGATGATTATATTTTCATCCTTGCTAGGCTGTGTACCTGGTCGACAGAATTGTCGAACATAGTCCCTCACTGACTCCCCTCCATGGGAAGAACCTAAAAGATATATGGGGGCACCACATCTCGACAACCTTGTAACAAAGTAAACATCATCGATCACAATAGGGACAACTTTGTCCCTTGTGTGAAAAGCTTGATCTGTCGGATCCATGCATGAACTAAGAACTGTAATAGTTCTGATTGTTGCCTCATTCTGGACAACCTAAAGTATTTGAGCAACCCACAGTTTTTGAGGGCCTCAACTGTACCTGGATCATTTAGGGAAACCATTTCTTGTTCTTCGTGCTCTCTTTCTCGCCAAGTAATAGACATTCTGATCCGATGAAAGCCCGAAATCAAACCATAAGCTTAGCTAGGATCCTTTTCATGCAAAAAATTGAAGAAATTTTGGGTCAATTTGGTGAAACAAGTTTGTGAAACTCGCCCAAGGCAGCCCAAGCAAGGAGACACTACGCTGCAGTGTAGGATGCCTTTTGTCTGGGTGCTCCCTAGCGTACTTTTCAACATGCAAGCCTACGTTGATCCTAGGGCAAAAAATTCAAATCCTAGGGGCCCTAAAAACCCTAAAAACTTGCATGAAATAGTAAAAGAATGACATGAAAAGAAAGAGGAGGGGTATATCTCTTACCTGGTCCAGACAGCACGAGAAATGATCCACAGAATCTCTCGCAATCATCTGTTGAAGATCGAGGTAAGAAATAGGGTCAGAGCACAAACTGAATGGTAAATATCGAATGGTGAAAATAACATGGAAAATTCTTATTTTTATGTTTATTTCATGAGAATTAAATGAGTAAACTTTAGTATTTACCTATTTTTACCAATGAAACAGGTATGTTTAATCTCTTTGGTGTTGCCTTGAACAAATTTACAGCGGACGTACAGAATTTGATGTGCACGATCGTGAATTGTACTTTGACCACATATCATACTTTTATCTCTTTTTTGAGCTCTATTAAAAATCGAAAAATGAGCTCCCTTGGAGTCCTCTTTAAGCTCTTTTCAGAATCTCTAAATATGAAAAGATTGTCGAGCGCTTGTCCTTTTTAGCTCGTTAACAGATTGCAAATGACATCTACTCAATATAAGTTTAACCCCTTTTCGTGTTGGGATAGATTATTTATGAAAAAGGAATATGTTGACCGAACATGGTCAATAGGTTCTCTCTTGTATTGTTTTACGCTTTTTTGGACTTGAGAGACAAATATATGGAAAATAACTTGTGGATTTTTCTTTTTGTCCTTTTTCAAACTCTCTAAACATGAAAAGGACCGAGTTGTCATTTTCATTAGACTCGTTAAAACATCAAATAGCGACAAACTTGTCCATCATGACAAGACCGAGTTTCACCTTCACTAAACTCGTTAAAACATCACATAGCGATGGATTCACCTGAAGGGTGGAATTATACAACAAGCATGTGTTATCATCCTCAAGCTTGATAAAAATAAATGGGTACTGGTGAGCAATGATTGGGGAAAATGGGAAAAGGGATAACCACTTTATGGCAGCAAGTCACTCTTGAACATGACACTTTCACTTCATCATTGTGACTATTTGGGTTGGGTTATTTGCTTTATGGTCATCATACATTGGTCTATCATACCATCCATTACTTTTGTTTTTGGTCAATTCTGCCAATCCATTCAGTGTCGTCGACAAGTTCAAGAGAAGTCACTTAGTTTGAAAGTCATCCTTTGCAATACTCATAAACCTTCATTTTCGTGACCTCCATTTCTGAAATTTTTGTTGTCAGTCACATTTTGTCTCCAAAAATAATAAAACTCATTTTGTGTCGTTGATGTGGGATACATCAAGCCCCTCTTGCAATGAGTTGCTTCTTGTTGACATTAGAACATTATCCAAGAAGTTGACTTAGAAACACCCCTTCAGTATCTTGAGACTTGCATACATCAATGGCAAGTTTCTCGCTTCCGGCGATAGGTTGACATCACTGGCCTTCGACCGAAAGACTTTGTATGGTGTTCGACATCAAAACATCCATTCACACCATGTAGAATGTACTGCAATACCTTGAGGATCATTATCATTATCGGTGATTTCTCTCACATCTATTAACAGCGTACATCATTGGATAATAATAAAACGATGTCTTCCCATGTTTGACTTCATATCACATATTCGCATGGTTAGACTCATACTTGAGTGAGCGATTGAATGAGATAGAAGACCCTGGATCTAGTTTCATGCAGTCCGTTTGTGATTTCAGGAAATGTACCAAATCATCCATACAATGGATTTACATTGATGGTCATCCTATCGTGGATCTATATCTGTAGATGACTGTCTATGTACTTGTAATGAAAGTTTATATGTTGAGCATGGGTATGCCTTCCCTCAATAATTCATGAGAAAAAATCAAAATATCATGATATTATGTATTGTAATCGATGCAGGTCACTATCCACTTTGGAACCTCTTCATCACATCATAAAGCATATCGCTCAACATTAATATTTTTGACTTCATGCTTTAGGGGGCAGCTATTACAAATCCATTTGGGCACATTGCTCCCATCACTTAGATAAGTAATATTGGGGCTCATCAAACCCTAATTCAGTTGCTACATGCCCTAGACAAGTCAACACTTTGAATGCCTCCTTCCCTGAGAGTTTCTTGGCCTGAATCCCTCCAGAAATTCCTCCTTGAGGGACTAGTGCAGCATTGGACAAGGGTAAGTGCACTTTAGTGAAGCTAGACCCATGTTAGGGTGCTTTCTAGAGCACTTAGGCCCACTTTGACCTGCGCTGGGCGATATTGAGCGAAATCATCGCAGGGTTCTGGGAATATTCTTATCTTCTGGAGCCATCTAAAAGATTCCATCATCTCCTATGAGCTCGAAATTTGATTGGGAATGATTTAAGTAACCTCCTATCCTCTTATCCCTTCCTCCATGGAAAGTAACTCTAAGTTTGGAAGGCCATTCAATACCCTCGTTTATGACCAAACGTCCTCCACTTTCCTATAAATTCAGCACTCATCTAAGTGATCAGGGGCTGGACTTTGAGAATTTGTAAGGAGATATTGTTGGTGTGAGGATTGAGATTATAAGCAAGTATAGTTATGTTGCAGGCTTGTTATGCTATTAATGTGATGTTGGTTGGAACCCAAGCTAGAAGAGTGACAATGGATCAGACTTCATGGTTGTAATTCTTCCTTCTACTTAATAAAGTTGTTTACACTTTTTGCTATATGCTTATCTTGATATATTATGTTTATATGTGCGAATGTATTTGATTCCATTTACTTATAGTCGATAGATCTCTTGCTTTGATTGTTTCTCTGTCTTTTGTTTATGCTTGCAGGTACTTTCTGAGCAAGTTAAGTTCGAGGAGGAGTGACGGGAGCCATACAAAGGAGAAAAAAAGAAAGTGAAAGAACAAGTAGGTCCTTTGATCTCCTTGTCTTATTTATCATCTATAGAAAAAGGATAAGCACTTTAAATCTATTTTTCTAGGTGTAGCTACGCACTTAGGGAAATTGTGTTTATCCGTAGATGCAAAATTCCACATAACAATAAGGCCCACATTAATAAAAAATGAAGATACATTAAAAAAAAATGTTCAACAAGTTTTTTTAATGTATCTCCATTTTTTATCAATGCGGGTCTTCTCAAAAGTACGCATAATGGGTACTCGTTGGATGTGGAATTTAATTATGCATCCAACTAGTATCTTGTTGAGGTGAAAACTCAACCCTTCCATTTTTTACTTATTTATTTCAAATAATGGGGACCCTTTCCATAAATTTTTGGCTAAATCGCCTTTTTATGTTTTTCATTTGGTTAAGTGTCCTACAATTTTGCTAGATTTTAATTTTCTTCATATTTTTCTTTCGATTCCTTCCTTGTGTTCGATTTTTCACTACCTTTCCGTTGGTTTTTATTTGATCTCATTTGCTTACACCGTTTGAAAAAGGTGTTTCTCCGAAGATTGATAATTTTTACCGCCAGGGCTAAAAATGTACAAAATGTATATTATTTTAATTTTTATAGATTAATTGTAAATATTGATTTTTAGTTAATTTTTACTACTTAATCCATTTTTTTGCTAGTAGTCCTACAAAATCACCACAGTCAAATTGTAGAATAATTAAAATTATGGTATTTTCATATTTCAGAAGTCTATGTTAAATCCCAATTTAAAGGAAATTACGAGATCCGAAATCTCAAAATTACCAAGTGGTTGTAGTTCATTTTGTCAGATTTTTAAATTACCAAGTGGTTTTAGTTTATGAGGGTTGTCTCATTCCACCTCCTCCTTCACACTATACTTCTCCCTCATTCCATCAAAGCCTCAAGGGTTTATTTTATCGTAACTTTGTTTCGAAAAACCTCCAATATGGCTTTGTATCTCTCCTCCAATGTCTCTCATAACTACAATGGGCTTACTATAAACTTCGATGAGTCAAAAAACATGGTTATATAAAATAAAGAAAGGTTCATTTTGGAACTATATAAACATCGGTCAAAACAGTAATGAAGGTTTCATAGGACCTCATAGTTTTGTTTTTATTGTAACTTTAATTTCTAAAAAATTATGATACTCCTCACCTTTGATATACCTTATACCTCAGCACATTATGTTATCGGGGCCTATCTTATAAAATATTTGATGAGTTCATTATAAAACCTTTAATGTAAAATGTATTAAATGCTCTAATGGAATCAAGTCTCTACACAAAAATTTCTGATACAACAAAAAATTGTAGATATATAACCTCCTCATGTCCCTTGGAACTTCAATTGACATCAGAGATTTTTAAACAAACCTTTGATATGCATATTCCTCCGATGTTCGATATACTTATACCCCGATGCATTAATACCTTGATATGAATTATTAGAAGTTTTTCGTTTTAAAAGATCTTCGATGAATTAATATCCCGATACTCCGATACTAATTTAAAACTCCCCATCACTCCCTTTTTAATAAGGCCTCCTCTTCATTTTAAATAAAATTCGCCCTCTTGTATTATTACAGGACTCTCATGAGTTCCCAAAGACACCTATGGTCCATATTCATGGACCAATAACCACTTGACACATGTTTCTGATAATTTTAAATATTAATTAATTATTTAATTTAAATTAATTGATACAATATAATTTTATATTTTATTTAATTTATTTTTGTAAAAATTAATTTATATTAATTATATATATATATATATATAATTAATTCTTAATTATAATTATAATTGTGCAGTTTAATAATTAGATTTTTAATTTTTCCTAATTTTAGCCACCAATTTTTTTTCTAGAATTCTGACATTTTTGATACTTCAATTTTGGAAGCTCATAAGTTGAGTTTTACTTGGCCAAAAAAGGCCTAGGATGGCTCGTTAGGTAGACAAAATCACGGAGAATATCTTTGAAGTGGTTACGTGACCAGATTTGGTCATTAACTGAGTTTAATATTTAGCATAAAATTAAGCTCCAAATTTGTAACTAAAACTAATTTTCTGAGTTTACTTTTTTTCATTTTCATTTGCTCAAAACCTGTATTGATTACAGACCCATTCAATTATGTTCTCTTTGACCAACAAGGTATTTACAAAATATTAATGTGAAGCAAAAACTTCTTTTTATTTATTTATTTAATTAAATTTTGATTGGAGATGTTTGTTTTCTAGATTTGGTATTTTTTTTTATTTTGATTTGCATTTTAATTTAATTTTGATTGGTTTTTGGCCGGAGAACAATTGAAGAGATGAGGAAGAAAATATTTGGATCAATGGAATGGCTCTAACAAGAGAAGAAAAAGAATTGAGTCCAATCAAATTTGTGGGAGCATATTCATTCTCCAAACAGTTCTCTCATTTTGATTTTCCTTTGTAATTATAAATATAACTTTTAGAGAATGTTATGATAAGGGGAGGGGGCTGGAAGGGGGGCATTCCTCTTCTCTATGCTTAGGGAATTTTGAAACACTATTGTAATAGATTTTCGAGTTGTAGAAGCAAGAGGAAAATATCAGATCTGAGTTATTGGGATTTTTTTTTTTTTTTTTGTTAATTCTAAACTTTGTATTGGGAGTAGAGCTTGCACTATTGTAGTTCTTTCTTTTAATGGCAAGGTTTATGATTTGAGAAAGATTGTTGGAGATCAAATCAAGGAACAAAACAAGAGACCAAGTTTTAATCAATTTGTATTTTAAATACTATTATTTTAAATGCAAATTTCATCTTTTTAATGACAGATCCGTGTAAAGTGTTTTTCATGTTGAACACTATTGTTTAATGTGAAGATGAAGATATTTTGAATTAGCTATCTAGTTTGTTAGCTTTGTAGATCTATTGTTAATTTTCTCTTTTGCTCTTATACTCAAATCATATTTCTGAGTAACTATTTACTCATAAATCTGTTATTTAAGTTCGATTTAATTAGCATTGACATTAAGCGAATTATTTCCTAATGTTATTGGTTAATCATTCACCATTAATAGGTCTTTGAATAGAGCATGTTTTGGTAATTATAATATCAGCTAGTAGAACTATTTCATTAGCCCGATATTTTCCTAAAACCAGGGATGTTAAAATCCTAATCATTTAATTACTTTTCTCTCGATTGGGTTAGATCTACATCTTCCTAATCAAGATAGGCTTAGGATTTCTTTTATTTTGCTTGCATTCTAGGATTAGTTTGCATTTATATTAATAATTACACTTTTAGAAGTCCTCTTATCAAAGAGACAAATTTTAATTGTCGCTTAGTTGAGCCCTAGATCAGCTTAAGGATCACTTTCTTGCATGAGCTCAACAAGAGGGCTGATCTGATATATCTTCTCTATTGGTAAGGAAAAGATATACTTTAATCTAGTAGAGATAGAGAGAAAGTAATTGGACCTAGTTTAACTAGTTGGAACCACCATTCCAAATGGAAAAGGAGTTGCTTTAAGTTCCCAATCGGGTGGTCTCCCTTATAATGTTGACATGGTCATTTTGGGCCATCAACATTTTTGACGCTAGAAGAAGGACCTGACGACTTGTTGTCTTTTGGTGTTTTTGTATTTTTAAAGTTTTATTTTAATCACAATGGCAACTTCCCATTTGGATTTGTATCTCTAGATGTGCATCCGCTTATACTCCACTAGAAATAGTAAGACACTTATCAAAGGTAAAGTTTAACAGTAAGAAATTTTTTATGCATTTTATCATGCATTGCAATTTATTCAAAATTTTGCAAATTCTACTTTTTGTGATATTGATGAAGTTATTTTATGCAGAATTGTTACTCTTACATTCTCGGGAAAAGCCAGAAGATGGCGTCAATCACTTCCAATTGCCTCTATTCATAGTTGGGCTCAATTTATCACAAAGTTTCTTTTTGAATTTGACGTTTATGATTATAAACAAGTATGTAATGAATTTGAAGATTTACGAAGGTTTGAAAATGAAAATTTAATAGATTTTACTAGTAGATTTCGATTAAATTGTTTAAGATTAAAAGTTGAAGATAATCCCTCAGAGATTGAATTGTTGGATTGGTTTGAATATCTTTTCTCTCTCCCTTTCATTCCTCATCCAAACGAGACAATTACAGGCTTTGATGAATCTTATTCGACCTTTATTGAGAATTCCAATATGGAAGTTCATACCAATCATGATGAAGTTGCCTCTACCATGTATGATCAATTCCTTCATTTAGTTCACACCTCTTATAAAGTTAATAATGATCACAATGTTCTATTTCATGTTAATAAAACACAATAAAAAAGCTTGGAATTTTTTCTAATCAACAACAAGAAGATACCAACAACAATCTTGAAGAAACCCCTGCCACAAAATTTGCAAATCACTTTGAAATTAATTTAGAAAATTAGTCAATAAATCAGCAAGCACAAGTATAAATTGAAGATTATAATATTATGTGATCTATTGTAGAAATTTTTGAATTCTTTCATGTTGATTGAATACAAAATTTAGGGCAACCAGAGAACATTCTTCAAGAAAGCACAATTAGCCAAGTAAATGATCTGGAATTTGAAATTTACAATGGAAAAAATTCACAAGAATCTATAAATAGAGATATTTTCAAATTCATTGCTTCTGATTTTCATTTTTACCTTTATCCTGATATTTTTGTTGATAGAAATTTATCCCTTATTTGCATTAATGTTATTCCAGAAAACAGAGAGGTTGATATAAATAAATTTCCTATTAATTTTTATCAAGATAGAGAGACAATTATTGATCATTCTTCTAGCATTATTGAACATGTGCTACATATTCCTTCTTGTTTTGATACATCTTATGACAATAAATAATATACTAGTGAATGTTCTACAGTAATTTATGATGATCGTTTTAACATTGAGGATGTTGATTTGTCTCCTTACCTATTAAATCCTCATGTTCCAATTCAAACTATACTTGAAAATGAAGAGAAACTCAATACAAAAATTATTCTAATTGACTCTCATTTTCAAACATTTAATCATACTCATGAGTTCAACATTCAAGGATCCATTCTAATCTATGATTCTTATGATGATCAAGCTCTCATTCCTATTCATGGTCCCGATTCTCTCTCTAATTCACAATTTGGTGTTGGGGATCATTCTAATTGCATTATTCTGGTTAGTTCTTGTGAGAAGGAAATTATTTCAAATTAGCTCCAATTGTGTTGTAACAATAATTGTAATACTACTTACTATGATTTGAATTTATTATTATTCTTTCATTTATTTTGGTTATTTTTTGATTTGTTTTTTAACTGCCTTTCTCAGTTTTTAGATATCTTATGTTGGCATATTGAGTGGTTTAGTATTGAACACTCAATTGATGCATTTCTTGAATGGGAAAATGAAGTTTCAAATCATAATCATGAATATCAAGAGCTATTATTCTTCCAATTCCAATTGATGTTCATCTTTTATCACTTGATCCTTTCCTCTCAAAAGAAATGCCAACAAGAGAGTGTATCATTACAATATGACCAACGATCTAATTCAATTAATGATCTTCTATTATATGTATCTGACTTCCATCCATATTTAATTGACCCATTTGGAAGACATTTGGAAAGTTTTCCTACACAGAAGATTATTAATAATTTAACATATGTACATAAGACTTACAATTTCATGTAGGCCATTGTATCTAAAAGTGTATTTCCACAATTTGGCCTGTTATCCTCTCTTTTGAACCTCGTCCAATCATTAATGGAAATTCATCTACATTTATATGATCTAATTGAAATTTATCTGAAAAGGACATTTCAAGAAAAGGTGATTGTAAACAAGTTTCTTCTTGTAAATATGTTAGCAATAAGTGTACATAATACATTTAGATTTATTTCTGTTGGATTAATTGTAATTGTATTTTTGCTACTGATGTTTGTCCCGTACATACACGCAGAAAATAAAATGCTTAAATGGTTACATTGGAAGTATGACTATACTTATTCATGCTTCCTTTTATTCAGTTAGGATTAGGGATATATAAATTTAGATTTAGATTCTTTTATTGGTTGTACTTATTTCATTAATGCAAATTTTTAATAAGAATGTAATTAGCCTATGATGCTATGAGTGTTCAAAAAGTATGATTTCTCAAATTATGCTTATGCTACGCTTGCTTATTCTTCTTAGTGGAGCTTCATCACATTTTTGAAAACTTGCAAAGAAAAATCAGAAAGGGTGAAGTTTCAAACAATTTTTACAATCAAGAGCTCTTGAAAATTCAATTTTCAATTCAAAAATGTTTCTATATGATCACTTTTCCCACCCTTGTCCCTCAATGTAAATATGAAGTGGAAGAAAATTGAAATCTCATTACTTAGCATTTTAATTACTAGATGATTTTGGACATATGCAAATTTTGAGAAATGCATGGGAGAATTTGAAGATTCATGAGGTAAACTTGCAGTCAAATATTCTTCTAGGTATGCATTCACATGTTCATGTTCATCTATTGTCAATTTCTCTTTTCATTAATTTACTTCTTATTTCTATTTTTCTTCTTTTGTAGGTCTTCATTGGCTTGATCCGAAGACTTGATTTTTATTAATTTTCTTTAGAAATAAGCAAGCATTTGGTCTTTTCAAATTCTCAACATGTTCAGGGAAGTATATGTTTTCTTATCAGATTTTTTGTTACTTTGTATTTGTGCTTCTCTGCATGTTTCCCTTTCTTTCTGAAATTAGTGATATGAGTCAATAATCATAACGCCGTCTCTCGTTGATGCAGCTGAAATTAAATTCTTAATTCTTTATTATTTATATTTTCTATAAGCAAAGGAAAATTTGCACAAAAATCTTGCAGCTAGTTGTAAAAGTTCTCCTATCCAACTTTTCCCATTAAGAATCTTATATTTGCCAGGTTGATTTGAGCCTTTGCACTGCACTTGTTCATCTTACATCCATTTTATTCCCATTCCTTTCTACCAAAACAAATCAGAGCCTTTAACAAGATGAGTAGGTGACTTTGGGGATATACATTCTTCAGGGTGTGTGCACATGGATCTTATCTTTGTGGGTTCATTGGACATACATTTTTACATATAGAGTAGAGCCTCTTTTACTCTTCATGTCAATCTTCCTGGCTAATGAAAAATTTCATCACATGTGGTTTGCTTACATTTTCATCTTTATCTTACTGTTGAATGCTCATTTCATCATCTTGATCATTTATAGTGTGCATGCTCGTTTACTTTTCAATAACATTATCTAGCAGCCACTATGATGATACAACCAGCTAGTAACAAAATTTGGAATAGATAAACGTAATGGATCATAGTTAATTCATGTTTGAATTATCTTTTGTTTAATTTTTTAATATATCACTCCATATTTAGCATGCAAAATTTCAAGACCTTTCCATCTACACATATGTACCACATAGATTGAGACTCGGTCTTGATTTTTGAGAGTTTATGAAAATCATGGAGTTGACATGAAATTTGAAATATATAGAGGGAAATTGCCACTGCAATTCATAGAAAAATATATCTTCATTTTCATTTCTGATGGATTTGATTTCTTTTTTTGACTCCTTGAATATGAGACAACATTCTTCTAGTTTTACTGCTTGCTTTAATTTAGACTTAATAAGTTATGATTTTGGGCCAATGAAATTTACATAAATTCTTTATTCTTTTACTTCCAATTAAAAAGAAGAGGTTATATTTTGTTGGAGGAGATAATATCTCTTAGGTAAGATCAAATTTTTTTTTCCAATGGTAAGTTTCATATGCCCACTTTCATTCATTTCCTTTTCTTTACGTTCAGTTTTAGTTTAGTTTTTAGTTTTGTTGATATATATCTCTATTTTGCAGGACCTAAAGAATCGTTTCACCACCCTAATGGCTCGGATTTGACACTTAATCTCTTTTGTTTTGTGTTCTTTCAAATTTTTGGAGAAGAATTAATAATCCTCATCAAATCAGCTAAACCAGGGAGCTTCTAAACCTTATTTTGTTTCTCAAGCATTGTTTTGATCATAAAATTGTTAAGATGCTTGCATTGCAGGATTTGCTATGAAACAAGAAAATTTACAACAGATGGAGACTTCTCATTTGGCTTAATTTCACCTCATAATTTTTATTTCCCTTATAGTTTAGAAGCCTAATTTCTTATAATTTTGTAAGATAAAATTCATTTAAATCTCAACATAAAATGAACACACACATGCTTATCTTATTTTACTCTTTTGTTGAGACATTTGTATAATTAGTCTTGTTGAGTTTGCCTTTTAATTTGGGCTTGTATTTCAACTTTTCCTTTCTTTATTTCACATTTTTTAAGTTTTTTTTTCATTTATTTTCTCTTTTTATATTGTTTTTGGTTTGATTTTGGCGACTCTGCTAAGATTTATGTGGAAGGCCTTTTCCTCACTCAACATTGGTTGGAAGACATGGGAAAACTTTGTCGATTTCAGGAGTTTCATTTACCATTAAAGGTATATCTTTATGGAACCATAAAGCCCTCTTACTTTAAATATTTTTGATGGAGGAACACGCATCCTTTCTATGTGATATAGTTCACCTTTTCAAAGAAAGAAATGACTTGAAGTTTAATTTAATGGATCCCTCCCATCCCTCCACTTTATAAAACTTCTGATTGATAGTCACGGGGAAAGTATTTGGAGTCAACATTATGAAATGTATTATATCCATTAGCTTAAGTCTCTATTACCATCCCACCTCTTTCACTCATATACATTATAAACTAAGCTCGCATATGTGCTTATTAGAAGGGTGATTAAAAGATGAAGCATGGGAAATACAAGTAAACCCGTCGGGCTATAAACGGTCGCTGACAGTGGGGCCACACTTGTATGGCATAAAAGACAACTTCGTCGGGGTATTTTTTAGGGTCGTTGATAGTGAAGTGATGTCAGAGACTATTCATATCGATGGATATATGCTTTATCAAAACACTCCTTTCTGTACCTTCTTCTATTTTTTGTATGAGGTAATTTTATAATATTTTTTCCCAAAATTTAGATTCATGATTTTAAGCTCAGTTTGCTTTGATTACTTATTTTTTTGAACCTATATTTCTTAATTTATTTAATGTGGGACCCATGCGACATGTTTTACTGATTGACGGTTTGATGAAATCCATCATTTTTAACCTTTGGATAAAGTGAAGTTCATCATCTTTAACCAGAGATAACTGGTTCTTCCCCATGTGTCGATATTGTTGAGGTGAAAACTCAACCCCCCCATTTTCGACTTATTTATTTCAAACAATGGGGACCCTTTCCATAAATTTTTGACTAAATCACCTTTTATGTTTTTCATTTGGTTAAGTGTTCTACAATTTTTCTATATTTTCATTTTCTTCAAATATTTTTTTATTGCTTCATTGTGTTCGAATTTCCGCTAGCTTTCCATTAGTTCTTGTTTCATCTCATTTGGTTACACGGTTTGCAAATGACGCTTCTCCGAAGATTGATAATTTTTACCACCATGATTAAAAAATGTACAAAATGTATATTATTTTAATTTTTGTAGATTAATTGTAAAAATTGATTTTTAATTAATTTTTACTAATTAATTCATTTTTCGCTAGCGGTCCTACAAAATCACCATAGTCAAATTGTAGAAAAATTAAAATTATGGTTTTTTCAAATTTCGAAAGTCTGTGTTAATTCCTAATTTCAAAAAATTACAAGATCCGAAATCTCAAAATTACTAAGTGGTCGTAGTTCATTTTGTCCAATTTTTAAATTACCAAGTGGTTACAGTTTATGATATTTGTCACACTCCACCTCCTCCTTCACACGATACTTCTCTCTCATTCCACCAAAACCTCGAGATTTTATTTTATTGTAACTTTGTTTCGAAAAAATCTCTAATATGGCTTTGTATCTCTCCTTCAATGTCTCGCATAACTTTTATGGGCTTATTATAAACTTTGATGAGTCAAAAAACATGGTTATATAAAATAAACAAAATTTCATTTTAGAACTATATAAACATCGGTCAAAACACTACCAAAGGTTTCATAGGACCTTCAAATTTTGGTTTTATCATAACTTTCATTTCTAAAAACTTACGATAATCCTCACCTCAGATATACCTTATACCTCACCACATTATGTTATCGTGGCCTATCTTATAAAATCTTTGATGGGCTAGTTATAACACCTCTGATGTCCAATGTATTAAACACTCTGATGGCATCAAGTCCCGATACAAAAAGTTCTAATACAAAAACAAACTACCGATATACAACCTCTCGATGTCCCTCAAAACTTCTATTGACCTACGAAATTTTTAAACAAACCTTCGATATGCATATTCCTCAGATGTATGATATTGTTACATACGCCGATGCCTTACTACCTCGATATGAATTATCAAAACCTTGGTATATATCAGAAGTTTTCGTTTTAAAATACCTGCGATGAAATAATATCCCGATACTCCGATACTAATTTAAAACTCCTCGTTACTCCCTTTTTAACAAGGAGCCACTGCCGTGGCGGTAGTCCCTGCCGAGGTCTGCAAGGACAACACAAATGAATTGTATACTGTCCAATTTGAAATGGAACTACAAAAAAATATTACATTAAATATTTAATCTTATGATATAACATTGATTCTATTAAATTATAATATAGAAATACAATACTGAATCTAGAAAAACTGCAAGCGAAACTTATAGTGGGTGGTATAGTTACTGGCTTTGTGAATGTAGTTTCTCTTGTTTGAAAATGCCCTTAAACTAATGCGCAAATGCGTTCCAATGTAGTTTCTCTTGTTTGAAAATGTCCTTGAACTAGTGCGGAGAGGCCTTCGAATATCTTTCCAAATTGTCTTTGTAATCCACATAATATAAATTAAGAAGATAACCAAAACGAGGAGGCTATAACTTACCTAAATATAGAAGGGTATTAAGATTGAGACAATACTATCTTATCCTAAAGCATATCGCTCTTTGAAAACAATACTATAGACGAGATTGCAATGCAATGGTATACCTGCCGAAATAGGACAGCCAGGGAACCAGCAACAAACAAATATTGTTTCAGTATTGACATTTGAAATTTAGCATCAAATCTGCCATAAAACCGCAACCCACATAGCAGAAAACCTTGTTTGTTCAACACAAAGTTTTGGACAACAGAATGGAGCTACACCAAAATAGAAATAAGATACAACCAGGAAATCAAGAATGGAACCAACAGCAAATATTGTTCATATTTATAGAAACAGGACACAACCAAGAAACCAACAATAATGTTCATAATTTTAGTATTGGCCTTTGAAATTTATGGCGCTTTGAATTTGCAGCATCAACTCTGTAAAAATCTGAGGTTTAGACTTAAAAACTCTTTGTTCACCACAGTTGTCGACAACCGAATGGAGCTTCTGCACCATCTACATCTAAATCCTCTTTTTCTGTCATAACGCTCATACTAACCCTCTTATTTTATATAAAATATGTATAAAATAGTTAGTTGATAATTAATTTTTTTGCATTTATAAATCAACTGTCTTCATTTCCTTTCTCAATGTGCATTTAAATATTTTTTATCATCTTCTCTGTTATTCATGTGTCCGATGAATTCCACATTCATTGTTTATCCAATCAAGTTAATATCTATCTATTGTCAAGATATGGACCAAGCTCTGACCAAGCATGAGCTGTATCTACTTGGCACATGTAAATGCCTAGAGAAGGGTGCACTTTCTCTCTTTTAGATCTCATGTGTGCAGTTTCTAGAGCTTTTTATAATGGCGCTCTTCAATATTTGGTATCTATAAACACATGCAAGTGATTTATTACATGATTAGTGCGGATACTTAGGGGGTGCCCTTGCTCCTCTGTGTTGAGGGAAATCAGTCTTCATACTGCAAACTGAGCTCCTTGTTACAACCCTTTATTTGACAAACCAGATCTAGGCTTTTGAGTTGAGATTTAGTGAACCCACTTGAATCTAAAGGATCTGATTCGTGACTCAAATGTAGGCTTTTAAGAGCAGTTATTGAAATAAATTCGACATAGATCATAACGTTGTAGCTTTACCCCAATGCATGGATTATTTCCCTGTGCACTTCACCTGTCAATGAAGAATGTTCGCCATCAAAGAGATCAGTGCATTCAATCAATACAAAGCTATGTTGCTAAAAATACAAGCTCCGCATTGCTGGAATACTCAAGGGACGTTATAAATCCATGTTTGCACCGTTAATCCCATCCCATTATGTGAAACAGGTATGCATACTTTTGATGTTAAATAGAAATAAATATGGACACCCACATATTACTGTCATGAGCAATCACGTTTTTAGCCATTCCTAGACCAAAATCATCGAACAACATTAACTTTGTACTTCAATCACGTTTCATCCTCTGTGGTGAGGGAAATCAATCCCCATGCTGCGTTCATATAAAATCAATCATATTTAAAATGTAAAAGCACTGATGTACTCGAAGTTGATAGCAATAGTTGCAACTTTTTTGTTACACCAATTTATATATATTTATAAAAAGTAGAGAAATATCAATCACCAGCCAATCACACTTAATCAAATTGCTACAATGCTAAATACGCCAATTTATTTATGTTTATAAAAAAGTAGAGGAATATCAATCACTAACAGATCATACTTAATCAAATTGGTACAATGCTAACCTGCTGTAGTGCTGCCAGAATTTGTTACACCGATTTATATATATTTATATAAAGCAGAGGAATATCAATTAGTAGCAAATCACACTTAATCAAATTGCTACAATGCTAACCTGCTGCAGTGCTGCCATAATTTGTAACACCAATTTATATATATTTATAAAAAAGCAGAGGAATATCAATCACTAGCAAATCACACTTAATCAAATTGCTACAATGCTAACCTATTGCAGTGCTACCAGAATTTATTGATAAATCACCTCCGTGGAAGCCGCTTGTGTAGCCTAGAATTAGAGAAGGCACTGGGTGGAGGAATTCGTAATTTTTCCCTTCATTAATGCATGTTCATGGCATGCGATTCTATCACTCAGCTAGTTCAACTATTCATTTTAGGGGAAATGGGAGGGTAAAAAAAAATAACGAAAGCTGGCCAAAACAAAAAAAAGAGAGGCAAGTTTCGAAAATTTTGAATTTGTAGGGTCTAAATAAATCTCGTATCTCACAGAAGTCTCCATAAATTTCTCAAGAGTTTTGTTTTCCAATTCTTGGTTCCTCGACAGCTTGAACAGATCCTCACCAATGTCATGTTGTATCTCGCAGCAGCCTCCATAAATTTCTCAAGGGTCATGTTTTCCAATTCCCGGTTCCTCGACAGCTTGAACAGATCCTCATCAATGTCATCGTAAAGATCCTCTCTGCACCACTACACTAGCGTTGTCTTATAGCCTTCGGCTGCAGAGCCCAATTGAGAGGCTACCTCGGTTCTTCTCTTCCATGTACGAATTTACAGGATTTGAAATGTCACTTGCCTACCATGAACTTGAATCACAGCTGAGTTTTGCGAATTTACATGATTTGAAATGTAACTTGCCTACTATGAACTTGAATCACATCTGAATTTTGTGGGAAACCCCCGGGTGTCTTTCTGCAGCTGAACCGCCATGGATGATATCTATCCTCTGGCGTTCGAATTCATTGTACTTCTGCAAGTGGATCTGCTACTGGGTCATCCTATGCTTCTGGATAAACAAGTGGATCGGCCTCTCGAACGGGCTCTGCCTTTGTCTCCATCTCTTCCTTCGCCTTCACTACTTCTTTCTCCATTGCCTATGTCTTCGCCTTTGCTAAATATTTCAACTTTAAGCTAAACTACGTCAGATGCTCTTTAGGAGTGGAGTAAAATTTTGAGTTCAAAAGCTGGTTAGCTTTCTTGGTTCATAGTTGTGAGGAGCCAAAAGTTTGGTTTGATATGGTGCTTGGAGACATGGTCAGCTGGATTGTATCGAGTCTTCGACGAAGCCACTTCTTGGAGAAGTATGTTTATTGAAAAATACAAATCTACATCAGGTGCAAAAGAGCATGAATTATGGCTGTTATCTTAGTTGGCCTTGCAGATTCAATGTATAATGAAAGTATTTCTCTACACAAGTCAAACAAAGTTAGGCATAATGAATGTATTTCTCTACACAAGTCAAACAAAGATAACTGGGATATATCAAAACACTAAGTGTTATATTACTGCAAACATATTGATGGTACTCTATGAGTAAGGTATGTGCAAACTTTCAAGTAAGTGATTTGGGATGGGATCTCTTTAATAACGAGGTTATTAGGCTTCTTGCCCCGTTTAATACTGCGTAAATATTTCAAGTTGAATGATATTATATATATATATACATGTTTTCTCTCTGCGTTTCTTTGAAATTCATAATGCAATTGTAATAATTTTATGGTCAGTTGTGGTTCATCGACGCTAAATATTTGGTTCTTAGTTATCCCTCCTGTCTTTCCATATAATGAATTTTTTATTTTTATTTTTTGTTTGCATTTTATAATTGCTTGATGTGTTTGTCAACAAAGGAACCTCCAACTACAGTGCTAGGGTATAAATCAGTCAAAATATGTGTAAATCACCCCCAACAACTAGAGCGCTCAGCTGCCATAAATCATGTTGAAGAAATCCGAGTTCCCCTTAAAATCCAGTGAATATGCCTGATAAGAGCAACCACGGCTAAAAGCGGTCCAAGTAGCAATACAGCAGGTAAAAACTACAATTGAAGAAGTTTTAAACATTGGAAATAAACGAATAGATGACATTAATGGACATATACTACTCTACACATTAATAGATAGATATCACACCATATAGAACGTTAATAGATAGATATCACACTATATATTAGAAACAACCCAAAGATCCGTTTCAAAGATCCAACGGTAAAGTGGTCAATGATTATGGATGTTACCCTGCCCATTAATGGATAGATAACACACGATATATTAGAAGCAACTCAAAGATTCCAATGGTAATGTGATCAATGATTGTGTAGGTAGGTCACTCCACATATGTACGAAGAGAACCCTCGGATAACTGAAAGTAAACGTTGGTGGAAAAAACAAAAATATGACATGTGGAAAAGATGAACGATTTATCATTTGACCAGGACCAAACAGTTCTGTTGTGAATGATTTATATGCATTGCTGGGCCTGGCTTTCTAGTGATCATTAAGGTAGTGGAATAATTTGTACGATACATTCAGGCATGCAACAATTGCTTCACAGATTTTGCAATTTATATTCATTTACTATATCTGAGCATGCTGTGTAAATGAGTCTATTAACCTTTATTATTAGCAGGACCGGCTGAGCCGCAAGTCCATGGGCTTTCTGTAATGATTATATACACAAAGCATATATATTCCCATTATGGCGATGGGCCAATATGAACAGACAACTTACTCCTGCATTTGCCTGAACACATGTCGAGCACTTTGTCTTCCAACGAAAAAACAAAGGATTTGTTTCTTTGAAAAAAGGAGCTCTAAATGCATGAGTGATCAACTATTCCACTTTCATGTGGCAACTAAATGTCTATATTCTTCTCAAATGCAATAACATGAATAACATGCCTGATACATTATTCCTGAACTGGGATTTTTCTTTGTAGAACAAAAATATTGTTTGCAGGCTCTCATCCCTGAAAATCATTTGAAAGGATAAACGATGAAATTCTCGCTTAATTTACTTTTCTTCATTTGTGATAAAAGTGAAATAGAGTTACCAATGTATTTGGTGGTGAAATCCATCTCTCTGTCGATACTCACCTCTCGATGCTCTTCAGTTCTCACTGCCAGTGACCAAATTCAATTTCTCCATTAATAAAGTATTTTTCTTATACTCACTATAGAATTACTTTACCTAGGTCTGTTTATTCTCAATATGATTATTTAGTGAGATTAATTGGGCATATTAAAAATGTAGTTCTTTCTACTTATACAGAAATGGTTTTGCAAGGAGCATTGCTATCGCGAGGGAGTCGGTGCCATTCATCCTGTGAAAAATGTTATTTCACTCATTTTGTTTTATTAGTTTATCCAAAATGACTACATAACCGTGGCTTTGGAAAGAAAACCAATAGATGGTATGGCTAATTAAAAGCTTTAAACCCAGCGATTATATACTGGGTCTACTCAATTGGCAGGAAATCAACTTAGAAAAAGCAAATTAATACAGAGCATGAGTGTTAATTTACTAGACCTTCATTGAATAATTGAATACTTTTGCCTTTAGGCCCATAAAGTATAAAAATATAACATGCAGAAATACAGAACCCACCTTGTTTCTGAAAAGTAAAAAACATAAAAATAAATAAAGAAATATCGTTGAGGCTAGAGAACATGCCTCTCAATTACGCCACTTGTACCATCCCCTCAGTAAATAGAATGTGACAATGGCCATCAACTGTTTGGCTTCTTTGTGGTATGCTATTTATTCTTTAAAAATAATAAATTAGTGATTTTGCAGCAGGTGCAACATTTTAGAGATAACAACTTCCCCTTAGAAGTTGATTTAAGATCTTACCCAGTTAGTTGAAAGCTTTGGTTGCAGGTAACTATGCGTGGAGTAAGCATCTCAAGATCGAGGCACTTGATGTTCAAGTTAATTAACGATAACAACTGCAAGTAGAGTGAGAAAGGCTTGCATGCAAAAAGGGAAGCCAGACCTGAAAATGAGAAAGCAACACAGAATGCAAGCCCAGTGAGAAAGACCGGCATGCAAGAAGGGAAACTAGACCTGAAAACGAGAAAGCTACAGAGACTGTAGGAAATAAGGAAGCGAGATTTAATTAACAATACCAACTGAAAGTAGAGTGAGAAAGGTTTGCATGCAAAAAGGGAAGCCAGACCTGAAAACGAGAATAATATTCTGACTTGTCTAAAATAATGAAAACTACAATCGCTCTGTAATGAAGGTAGAAGATGATAAAAGTATTTCTCGAATTGTGGAAAGATACGTTTAAAATGATTCGACATAAAGATGGATTGCATCTGAGTAGTGAAGTCAAAAGCAATGACTAGAAAAATACGTTTAATTTGTCGAAAGAAAGGACGATTTAGTTACTCGTTAAAAGAAATAATTAGATATATATTAAAGATAATTAAAAATGGCAAGGTAAAATCGATGGTCGAGTACATTCTATGCATAGTTGGAACGTTAGAGCCCCTACCTCTTGCAAGAAATCTGCCACGCCTTTCCTCTCGGTGAATTGAAATCCCATGCTTTCGAAGAATTGCAGAACAAATTAGCGGGGTCCTTGGTACACGATATAACCTTCTGACACCAGAATTACATCATCGAAGACGTCGTAGGTTTCAGGGGGCGGGTTGCAGAAGAGAAATGACCATTGTCGCCCTCATTATATGAACGAACTGGGAGAAATATCGGACAATCTCAAATGTGGTAGAGCTGTCTAACCCCGTCGAAATTTCATCCATCAGAAAAACTTTGGCACCTCCCGCCATCGTCTTCCTAGTTGTGGGTCTTTTCTTCTGACCTCCAGAAATGCCCCGCCGCATACTATCTCCTACCATCGTATCCACACTCTCTGCTCTGAACTTACTCCAGAGAATTAGCTGCTCGACACTCTCTGCTCTGAACTTACTCCGGACTCCGGACAAGGCATTTGTAGACCACCGTGGACGCCTTTGCATAGAGATTTAATAAGTTTACAGTAAACTTCATGAAATTGATGGAGAAACTCGAGGCCAATCGTGCACCTCTCCTTTGCTGGCTCTCAAAGCCTCAAGTTGCAGCAACAATGTCTCCTTTGCTGGCTGTCAAAGCCAAAGTTCGAGCAACAATGTCTTGAAAGGTGAAAATCAGCGCACTGCTCTCTCGGGTATGCACCGGCTAAGGATGGTGTCATTTACAATACTAGAGCTTACAATACTAATGTTGCATGCATGCAAAAAGACATGTGGAAAGGTCCTTGGAAGACATGTGGAAAGGACCTTGGAAGGACATTCGCTGCAGTAACTTTGGATGTATGCCCTTCTAAAAACGTTTTGGATATAGAAAAAACTTTGCACGATAAAACTGTTTGGATATGGAAAAAGATTTGCATGATAAAAGACTTTGCCATAGTCGGACTTTGGTTAAAATAACATAAGACTTTGGTTAAAACAACGTTGGGCGAACCTTCCTGCATCGAGGTACGTGAAGCTTACAATAAGAGGTCGAATATTTTCCCTCGAAATACTTTGGTTAAAATTTTGATGAATGAACTTGCCAACATAAAACTTAGTTTAAATTGATAAGTTACCACAATATTTTCGTATCGGGGCACGTGAAGGCTGCACTAAGAGGTAGAATATTTTTCAAAAAAAATCTTTGGTTAAAATTTCAGTGAATGACATTGTCAGCATTAAACTTTGCTTAAATACGTATAGGCGGAAAAAAGAATCAGTCAAAAGATGAATTAATGCAGGGTCAACGATCAATCGATCGCTATAGTCCTGCTAAAGGCAGGGACTAATAAGGCCTCCTTTTCATTTTTAATAAAAGCCTCCCTCTCATATTATTACATGACTCTTATGAGTTCCCAAAGCCACTTATGGTCCATAGTCATGGACCAATAACCACTTGACATGTGTTTAAGATAATTTTAAATATTAATTATTTTATTTAATTTAAAAATTAATTTGAATTTGAATTACAATATAATTATAATTTTATAATTGTAATTAGTTTGTAACATTAAAAAAATACTGCGGAAAGTAAATGCAAAGAAAAATACTTGCACAAATACAATCACAATGACACATATATTTTGGACAATTGTCCCCAGAAAAATCCAATGTGGGAAAACTGGTGCAACAGATGCATGTTTCTTTATTATTCTTCAACAAAATCTCATGTACAAGTTACAACCAACAAAACAAAAGTGAGAAAGTTTACAGATGCTTCCTAAAAAATCTCTGATCCTGGAGAAGTACTATGTTTCCTCTTGAATCCTTCTGCATCCCTCTATGTCAATTTTACCATGCTCGCTCATCATCAAACTACTCACGCAGTCCTAGTGTCAACCCACCTCTACGTTGCCTCTTTCTGCATCACATATTTTGCGCTGTCTCTTCCTACTATGCATCTTCTTGCCTTTCACTCTCAGCTGATGTTGATGCTCTCTCTTTCTTTCTCACCTACAACTCTCCCTCTGATCTGATTTTCTCTTGCCGAACTTTGACTAGTGAGAAAATCGGTCTTACTTGGGTAACTGAGTATCTACCTCTTGTGTATTCTCCAAATGCCCATCAAGCCTCCTCGTATAATCCTCTCATTGATAAATCAATGGCCCAAATTAGATCCTAATAAATGGCTAGGATCATATTGACTTGATCTTCGCCTTCTTCTAGAAATTTCACACACAATTTATATTAATACCCATTAATTATTTTAATTTCCTCAGTTTAGACTTAGGGTCTCATTAAAAATAATTAATTATTTTAATAAAATTGCCTTTGGGTGGTATTTCCCAAAATTATTTATGGGTATTGGATAATGCATGTGTCTAAGCCTCCTTACAAAATTTGAGACTTAGAGCACATCTGATGCTACCACAAATCAACACTTCTTTGTGGTAGATTTGAGCATGAGAAGCATGAATTCCTGAGCTATATTGCTTTTTTGAAAGGGCCGAAATCCTCCTCTATTTTGTGAAAATATCAGGAATGGATTAGGCTGATTTTCTAATCAGAGGCTTGCTACTATTATTATTGATCTAAAGTTCCTTTTCAACCATATCATAGATCAAAGTTATGTTTACTCTACCAATTAAGAATTTGATAAGATATTATATTCTTATACTCAGTATTTGTTCAGTTATGTTCACTGTGGTTGATCCAAATCATATTGGAAATTCATGTTTTTTAAAGTCAAAACTTTTAGAATTCTCTCCATAACTATCTATACTCCATGCTAAGTCAAAAATGAATTTTGAGTTTTTCATTATCAAGACCATGACCACAAGTATGTTTCTTTATCCTTTCAAAAGAGATTCAATCTTCTGTGAAGATAAGTTCAAACTGAGGAAGTCTTGAAGTATGTCCAACCCAATTTTGAACCAAGGAAGGATGAATCCAAGCCTACTAATTTATCCAAAGTAGTATATCTTTGTGACCAATCTGAGATTATGAGAAATCAGTTTGAAATTCTATGGAAAGGGGTTCAAATTAATCCAAATTATAATCCATGAAGTCCAATCTACCAAAGAAGGTTTGTAACATCATTGATCTGAGTTTTGTATTAGAGATATGAGTCACAAGTATAATATATATGTATTAAAAACATGGACTATCATTGCAATAATGTCAAATATAGTCAGGTATCTATTTTGAGGATCCAAATTTATGACAAATTTTGCATGGAAACTTCATGAAGTTTGAACTAAATTCAAAACCATATTTTCTCTGTGATGCAACAAAGTTTGATCCTCTCTTCTACATGGAATATTGATACGTCCAAGTTCTTTCTAAGGATTGATCACAAAAGGGAAGATGCATGAAAAGATGTATATAAAGAGACCAACAAAACCATTTATTGGAACCAAAGGTATGTGAAATCACCTACAATGATTTCATTTTAAAAAGGATCATTTTGAAATCTCAAGGAGAGGAGATGTTTGTCAACAATTCCTGTTAATATGCTTGATTAAAAAAAATGAGTGTATCAATTTTGTTTCAGAATTTGAAAGTATGACAAAATTGGATGCCCTAACTTGATGATTAAGTAATATCATAAGGAAGTAATGTAGTGATTATGATCCTTGAATAATGATGATACACTTGTCAGTTTCCCTAATTATATGACACTAACCCTTGATGAAATTTTGATGTCATGTTCATATGTGATGATTAAGTAGTTGATGCTAATATTTTATGATTATGTTGTATGTAGTTTGATTTCATGATCTAACAGTTCTGTTGATGCATGCTAGTATTATGATAGACAAGTTGATGTTTTGAATGACAATGACTGAAGTGGCTTCCCATTATGAGGGATAAACTCTCCATAAGATCCCAAAAGTTGATGATTCCTTCACCTAGTTGGTCATTCAAGGAGGATCGATCTCATATATCATCTGAAATACAACTACAAATAAATTCTCTTCCAATCTTTTGCATGCCCCTCTGAAACTCAAATCTGACAACACCTTGCAATGGAGGTAAACTGGGAAGTTGTCCTATAGGTTCTAGTTCCAATACATTCCCGGGAATGCATACCATGCACGGATCCCATCCAATAGAAATGTTGACATGTAAAACTTTGGTCCCTGACTTTTCCTTAAAGATGTTTTATCCTACCCAACATGACGCAACAACTCAAAATAAAGTATAACTACCCAATTGAAGATTTTACCATGGGTAACAACCATGTTGAGCATAAATATCCAATTTTCTTCAAATACTTCAGCTTTATTTCGACCATGCAAGCTACAACACATAGCAATAAGTGTTGATACACATCCCTGAGAATCCTAACTATAGATCGACAGTGTCAGAACTTTCTAGGCTCTTGACACCAAGACTTGGTGATGTCACTTGTGTCGAGATCAACCTATCTAGTGTAGAAGTTGTTATTGACATATTCTGTGGGCTTTAACATCTTATAATAAGTCTACATGTCCTCTCCATAATAGGTGGAAATATGACCACCACTTTCACTATGAAGCACCAGATTTTCATCATCCATGTGTGTTAGAATCCATTCAATTACTTCTGCATAAGGAATGACTGAGAACCTGCATGTAATCATGTGTATCCTGGACCACTTTATGTTAATGTATACTTATGAATCTTCCAAATATTCAGAGAACTATTTATGCATGAATGTGTCAGTGGATTTGTTTATGAATCATTGTGTATCTGTAAGAATAGGAATGGTGGGATTTGTAACTTCTACTGCTTCTTCATTTCTTTCTTCTGAATCTTCTTTTGAGTCCACTCGATGTCTAGCAGGAGGCATCATTCCAACAGATGATGAAAGAGTAATGATACTGTCATCTTCAACACTTGTATGTGGAAGCACACTCATATCAACAAAGATTAGCTTCACAAAATATTCTATCTATTAAAATCAATAACTTAGCAGATCATACTCAAAAATCCATCAAATGTAGCTGAGAGTATAAGCCTATCAATGGTGGGACATGGTTACTTGTGCAATAAATAAATTTATAGGAAAATAGGGAGGTCACACTCTCATATTACGAAGGGAAGTTCAAGGGTCACTCGAGGCTTGACGGTGTGTTCATGTGCTCAAGCAAGAGAGAGAGAGATCATCAAGTGTGCAAGGCACACATTCAAAGCACGAAGGAATATCATTCATGAGTTCAAGGTGTGCTCATACTCTCAAAGAGCCTAGAGGGTGCAAGGGTGCACTATGAAGGGACAAAGGGGCCAGACTTCATGCCTTCATGATGTACTGATGCACTCAGGAGGAAAAAGTGAGTGCAAGGGTGAATTCTAGAGAGATGAAGATGAAAACAATCATGTGTTTACGGTGCGTTCATGCACTTAGGGAGGGCACACTTCTTCATGTCGAAGGAGCGCACTCTTGAGGAAAAATTGTTTTTTTGGGAATAATTTTCTTTGACTTTTAGGCCTTTCTTTCAGGAGTGCACTCTGTGTTAGGATGGATCAAGGAAAACTCCAACAACATGATAGAATGACAGAAATGTTGATAGGAAATAGCTATAGGTTCTTATAGATTTTGTCACAATAATGACTAGAATATTAAGAGTTTAGGAATGTGAAGAGTCACAACCTGAGAAAACAATTTGACACTTGTAGAAGAAGGAATGAATTGAAATTCCAATAAATAAACTTAAAAAAAGTGAAAATACAACAAGGAAAGCAAGATCGACAACAAAAACGTCAAAGGAAAGCAATATAATAGACATGCAAAACTTACTTGGAATGAAGATCGACAAAGAGTTCCTTAATCCAAAGAAGTGCGCTCAACCCAAGATGAGAGTGATTATAAGAAATAATGATTAACAAGATTTATTATAAATAGATTACATGCAAATCTATTCCATGCATTCTCACCACTTACCTACGGATAGATGAGTTAGTTAATAGAAGGGAAGTGGGCTTATATTTTCCAGGAGTGCGCCCACATGCAACAAGAAAAGTGAATGCATGCGTTTGAAAGGGCACAGGTATTCATGTCAAAGGACTACGCTCATATGAGGGGGAATTTTCTGAGCATGAAGGAGTGGACTCCTCTATGGTAAATTTGTTCAGATCAAAGGATTGCACTCAACAAGGAGGAAACTCTTCGTCATCTTGAAGTGCACTTTTTCTTAAGAAAGTGCTTTACTTTGCTTTTGTGTGCTTTTCCATGCCGAATAAAGCCAGTCACTAAGTCAAGAAAAGTTATGACTTCATGTATATTTTGGATAAGATAATGCAATTTCTCACAAAGATAAGGTGACAAAACTTAGAAAACATTGACTTAGGAGGATGTGACACTTAGAGATAACATAAAGATAGTCAAGAAAACAATGTGATGCCACTAGGTAGCTCGGAACGACATTTCACATAGGCTATAAAATTAAGTTAGGAAATTTTTTTGGAAGGTCATTGTCATAGTGAAGAAAAAGGATACCCTAGTTGCATCTATCTTTCCCATCCATCTAGCTAATGGGTGTTGGCTGCTTGAGTTAGGTGTGATCCTTACTATTTATGGTAAGTGGCATCCCCCTCAAGCTAGAGATGCAGGTGTTCTACCACTTGAATCCTCAGGGTCATATTAGCAGAAAATAGGATATGTGTGATCCTTACCATTTATGGTAAGAGGTATCCCTCTTATTATCGCTAGGAAATGGGATAGGTGTGATCCTTACCTCCTATGGTAATTGGAATCCCTCCTATTGTCTTTGGTTTCCCGGTTTGTAGCATTGGCTCCCTACCAGTAGAGTTTCTCAGTTCATAACATTAGCTCCCCGCTGGCAAAGATTCTCACGTAGCAACATTGGATTCCCCTAGCAGTGATCCTGGGTGGTAGAAGTGACTCCCCGATGGATAAAGGGTGGTATATTGGGCTTCTCACCAATGTCAAATTCTTCTTCTTTTAGATTTGAGAATGTTAAAAATATGAGTAGAGTAGCATAAGCAGATATGGGAAAATTAGCATAGATGAGCACAAATGAGCACATGAGTAGAGATGAGACAAGATGAGCCGAGATTTGTAGTGATGCCATTTGATGATGGCGAGATATTTGTGATGAGACATATGTTATAGTTGGTAATTTTTATAGATATATTTTGCCACTTCAACCCCAATCTTATATGTCGATAAACTAGGGCTCTTCAACACCTAAAAGTGTTGTTTCATACCCTAAAATAACATGGTCATATGATTACATCATTCCCCAAAAGTTCCACCTGAAAAACCATCCAAAATTGGCCTAAAATGGACCATACTGACTGCTCCACTATCAGGGTGTGATGCATACTGACTTCTACACTAGCCAGTGCGATGCATACTAATGAGGCCTTCTATAGGGTGCGATGAGTGAGGATGGACAAATGTCCGAGACAGTTTGCTAAGTGGATGATCATGGAATCTTCTAGAAACTTCTCCTATGACACTTGCTTCTCTGAATTCGCCCAAGGATGAGTAAGAGATCCAAGAAACCTCCAAGTGGAACCAAATGCAACAAGTGGAATGACACTAATCAAAACCACAGAGATGACTCACACCCTTGCACATATCTATAAATGGATCCCTCATTTAAGAGATCTAGGGGCTAGAATGTTGTGAATTGCAAGGAAGTGCTGATAGTTTGTATTTTAGAAAGAGCATTGTATTGTTGGTGTGATCTTGCTATTTCATGAGGTGAAGAGGGATTGATGCTGGGAGGATGATGCTAGATCAGGCAACTAGGTTGTAATTCTCCCTTCTATTTAATAAAGTTCTTCGAGTTTTCTTCCATATAATTGTGCAATTGTGAATGTTATAATTTGTGAATGCCATTGTATGTTCATTATATTTCTGATTCTGTAATGTTTATGATATAATAGATCAAGATGCTTTGACGGTTCTTTGTTACTGTGTTTCCAGAAGTACTCCCCAAGTGGGATAAGTACGGAGAGGAGTTGCAAGCTCTGTCAAAGGGGAGAGAGATCAAAAAAGGAGTTAAGCAGAAGATCCAGGTTGGTTCCTTTGTCTTTCTCTTATCTATTATACATAGAAGAAATCACAAATTTCTTTAAACTGTTGTTTCTAGGGTAGCTGCCAAACCTAGAGGGCTAGTTGATCGAAAAGACACTAGTTTTCCCATAAACAAAATTGTGACTCCACTGTGGAGTGAGTAGATGTTTTTTTGTTATTATTGTTTGTTTTATAAACTATGGACAAAGCCTGAAGTTAGCCAGGTAGCCTTCGAACTACTTTTTCTCTACAATTGCATACTAGATGAATGCTGCTTCAGTCAATCTCCAGTTTAGTTTATGAATTGAACATTTGACTTACAAGCATTCTAGACACTCTTTTGGTAGCTCAGTAACCTCTCAAGATCATTCCTTTGTACTTTTCTCTTTACTGTCCATCATAGCCCAGCTTAACTCACTAAAATTAGCTACATATTTGAGCCAAAACCCACTTCAGTTGTGCTCCCTGGCCCATCGTACTATCTATCACTGTCAACCAGTATGCATCGCACCTCGCAAGTCTGTAAAGTGCAATGCATCCCTGTTTCTGTGAAGCCTAGGTGCGATGACTGACTGAACCTATTTCCATTCTTGAAATTGGGGGTTTTTGTCCTTGTTTTCAGTTCTGTTTAGTTGATTTGTTGCTTATGAGCAATGCCTCCTTATTGAAGCCTACTAGCATAACATAAATCAGCCTCCATTGATTAGGATTAATAAATGTTTTTATGTATTTTTCCATCATTTACAATCCTTTTTCAATAGTTTCTTAAACCGATTTGTCGTTTTCGTACAAAAATTGCCGTAACTGTTGCTTTGTGTCAAAAAGAGAAGTGTCATGGATTCTTCCTTCCCTGGATAGTCGATTGAACTTTTTGTCATGTATTTGATTTGATTTGTTGATATTAGAAGTGTCGAAAGCATTTTCTATTCGAAATTGAAAAGTGTTGTTTAGTCTTCCTTTCTATTTTGAAAAAGAAATTGTCGAAAATGTCGCTTTGAGTAAAATATTTCAGATCTTTGCTACACTTAGTTTTCCTTTTTGACAATTTTCACATTAAGGGGAACAAAAAAAAAATACATGCATTTGCATTTGCATTTAGTTTGTGTGCGAAAAATGATTTAGGAAAAATGCACTAGTGTGTGCTCTTTGCTCTTTGTTTGAAAGAATTGTAATATTCTTTCACTAGTAGCTAGGATTTTCATTGCTCAAAATAAACAAAGATTGTTTATCATTGTAGATTGCATTTTAGGAAATTTCAAATCAACATCACGTGGTGAACCATTGAAAGGCAAACTTTAAACAAGATAAACTCTAAAATAAATTTCAATGAATCTAACAATGCTTTGGAACTTAACGCAACACATCTAGAGGTCTAGGCTAGAGACGTGTTCTAGCATCGTAAAAACTAGTAACTATCATTTTCATCGAAGGTTGGGTGATTCCTCCTCCTTGATACGACAAGTGCTAGCATGGACTTGTGCTCCCCGTACCGTCGAGTATATATTGGGAGACCACAATAGGCTTATATCCTTTATCCATAGGAAACTGAGTTTGCCACTCTATCAATTGCAATGCACTGAACACAACATTCGGGAAGATTCATTGTCGTACATAAGTCCTTGGTAATTTCTCTTTAATTTATCAACAAGGTGTATATTGCAGTTTTGCCATTGGTTTGGTAATCACTCTGTCTAGATTTTCCAGAGTAGTCACTTTCGTTCCTTTCCGACTCTTTAAAAGAAAAGGTCCATCTAAGCACTTTTCACTTCAGGCTCATTAAAAATTGAAGGGGACTAGAGTCATCTTTAGATTTCTCTTGACTCTTAAAAACTGAAAAAGAAAAGTTGTGTCAAAGCGTTAATAAAATTAATTGAATTCGGAATAACATCCCTATTCCTTAGTTGATCTTAGGTTGAGATATATGGAGACAAATCTGGGATCCACCAATCAAGGAATCCCTTTTGAGGGGAATCCTAGTCCTTTTTCTTCTTGGGGAAATATTGGTGCTCTGTATATGGCTACGTGGTCCTTTCTGGGGATTACAATTGGCCTGCCAGTATGGCTATTCTCAACCTCTGTGGTTCAAAATACCATGATTCCTCCACAATCAAATTAGCATCTAGTTGATACTAAAGTTGATCCTTCACCTTCTTCTTCGTTTGTTTCTCCCCCCCCCCCACTTCCTCTTCGCTTGGTGAAAGTAGTGATGCTAGTAACCAGGTGGTTGAGAAGAAGAAGAAAAGGAAGGAGAAGAAGAAGAAGCCAATTGAGTAAGGGGGCAACCATGACTCATCTAGTGAAAATTCGCACATTAAATCTCCCAAACCCAAATTTCCTTGCATAATTTGTAGAGGAGACCATTTTCATCGAGATTGTCCTTGCTTTCCTCGGATCTTGAGAGAATGGTCTCCCTATTCACAACATCCTATGTCATCAAATACTGGAGATCATGTTGATAACACACCTTCAACTAGTGATAATAAAGTTCATGGGTAGACGAGAAAGGCTAGATTTCCATGTGAGTTATGTGAAGGGAACCATCACCTTCACCTTTGTCCCTTTTTGGATGAAGCCAAAAGAGTATTGGATAATTGTCTTGCTTCACCACAACGAATTCCATCTGGCTACAGGAAACTCTCCCCAAGTCCTTTACTAGTTGAAAAAACAACTGACTTAAATCAACCATCGGTTGAAACCACTCTCTCTGAAAGTGAATCTCATGAGTCCATTCCTAACCAAAGTCAACAGGTTGAGGTGACAGTTGACCCTGTTTTACCTTTAGAAGATTGTACCCTTCCTGAAGAGAGTGAGAATGATACCGTTCAAATTCTTTTTGTCACTTCAGAGTCCGACGAACTTGGGGGCAATCCACCCATTCCTTCACAACAGGAGGAAAATCCCCCAGTTCTCATAAATCAAGGGGTTATTTCTCCCGTGTATCCAGAACCCCCTCCAAGCAGTCTAGTCACTTCCTTTGATTGGAATCGACTAGCAAGATCCCACCTTCCTTCTTATATACCTTTCTAGATCATAGTACAAGTTTACAAAATGATCGTGTCTGGAACTATCATAGATGTAGGGGCATTAGTGAGTATCCTTTCCTCAACTGCTTGGAAAGCACTTGGTTTTCCATCGCTTATGCCTGTCACACATAATTTGTCAGGCTTTAACAAAGGAACTAGTCGACTGTTAGGGATCCTTCCTAAGTTACCGTTCACTTTCAGAAGGAAAACTGTTCATCTGAATGTGATGGTAGTCCCAGGACCATTAGATTACAATATACTCCTTGGACATGACTATGTTTATAACATGGAAGCTATTGTTTCAACACTCTTTCGAGTGATGTGTTTCTCGCATGAAGGCAAGGTTATCACCATTGACCAGCTTTCATTTCCTAGTTCAAGTATAGCTCCAAGTCAATCATCATCCCTAAATGGTCCTTTTTCATCATCGGTATCTCTTAAACCTTCATTCCATCCACCTAATTTCCGTGAGTAGTCTTCTGAATGTAACGAAGCTTAGGGGGCATGCACCCTTCTCTATTTTGTGGACAAACCCAGCTGAAAAGACAAGTTTCCTTGTAGGTTATGTGATTGGTCTAACACACCATTCACCTTTGTCTATTCTGCGAACGAAGCCAAGGAAGTGTTTTGTCTATTTTGCGGATGAAACCATCCTGCCTAACATGGTTTCCCTGTAGGTTATGTGATTGGTCTGACAAACCATTCACCTTTGTCTATTTTGTGGATGAAGCCAAGGAAGTGTTTTGTCTATCCTGTGGACAAAACCATCCTGCCTAACCACAGAAGTTTCCATATGGCTACAGGAAACTCTCCTTTTCATCATGCTAGGGGCATGCAAACATTTTTTTCATTTTCTAGCTTTTAGCTTTGTCATTTCTAGCTTTTTAGTTTTGATTTTTCTAGCTTTTTAGTTTTGTCATTTCTAGCTTGCATGAAAAATGAAAACCAAAAATTGAGCATATTTCCCACATGGTTCAAGCTCGTTAAAAAATGAACCCACCTTGGGTAATTAACCTTTGTGATTACCATGCCATCAGCCTTTTGAGCCTTGGTTGTGTACCTCCCATCTCCTCCATTCTTTTGGCTGATCATACGCTTCCACTTGGTTGTTTACCCTTTTTGAGGAACAACCGTGACGAGTGGTCTTGTTAGCCAACCTCTTCCCAAAAACGACCATGTTTTGAGAAGTTCCAAGCTTACCCAGAACCAGTTGCTACCCTAGACACCACTCGTTCCTAAAAAACGAATCTCCTTTAAACCCTTTTCAGACTCGTTAAATATGAAAAGATTGTCAAGCAATTGACCTTTTCTGCTCGTTAAAGTGATTGGAAGTGTCATCCCTCCTATATATTTTAATCTTTTTCGGACTCGATGGATTATCTCATGAAAAAGTTCGAGCGCTTGTCTTTTTTGGCTCGTTAAAGTGATCGAAAAAGTCATCCCTTTTGTATTATTTTATCCTTTTTTGGACTTAAGGGATTATGCTACGAAAACGAATTTCTGGAGTTTCCTTTTCGTCCCTTTTCAAACTCTCTAAACATTAAAAGGACCAAGTTATCCTTGTCATTAAACTCGTTAAAACAATAGCGACAAACTCGTCCATTATAGACGAGACAGAGTCCCCTTTTCGTCCCTTTTCAAACTCTCTAAACATGAAAAGGACCGAGTTACCCTTGTCGTTAAACTTGTTAAAATAATAGCGACAAACTTGTCCTCAAGCTTGACAAAAATAAAGAGGTACTAGTCAGCAATGATTGGGGAAAAAGGGAAGAAAACTTGAAGAATTTTATGACAGCAGGTCGCTCTTGAAAATGACACTTTCACTCCATCACCGTGATTGAGTTGGGTTGGGTTATTCTGTTCACTGGTCATTTCACCATTGGTCTTCCACACCATCCATTTGTTGGGGTTAACGCTACCAATCCATCTCAGTGTCACCGATATGTTCAAGAGAAGTCATTCAGTTGAGAAACCACAATCCAGTTAATGCCTCATCCACTACAATACCTTAAACCTTCATTTTTCATGACCACCATTGCTAAACCTTGTGTCGTCAAATCGTTTTCACCTCCAGCAAATCATTTGCTTTGTTTTGTGTCGTAGATGTGGGATACGTTAAGGTCCTCCTACGATGAGTCACTTCTTGTCAAAATCAGCTCATTATCCAAGAAGTTGACTTAGAAACAACCCTTTTAGTACTTTGAAGCTTGCATGCCTCAATGGAAAGTTTCTCACTTCCAGCGACAGGTTAACATCAATGTGCTTTGACCGAAAGATTTTGCGTGGTGTTTGACATTGGGTCATATATTCACACCACGTGAATTGTATTGTAGTACCTTGAGGGTCATTATCATTATCGATGATTCCTCTCACGCCTGTTAACAGCTCACATTATTGGCTAGTAATCAAGGGTTGTCTTTCCATGTTCGACTTCAGAACATCTCTTCACATGGATCGACTTGTACATCAGGGGAATATTGAATGAGTTTGAAGACCTTAGATCTAGTTTCATCCATCCGGTCTGCGATATATTCAGGGAGATAAAGACATCAAATGTACAAAGAAGCTACACAGATGGTCATCCGAACCAAGGATGATGACTCTACATTTGAAGAATCACCAATCTACATATGTAGACGACTATCTTTTCTATGTACATAAAATGAATTTATAAATTTGAGCATGGGAATGCTTGCCTTAGCTAGATCATGAAAATTATATTATGATGATGTATTGTATTGTATCTTATACAGGTCACCTTCCAGTTCCGAAACCTTGGATCCTCATGATAAAGCATTTCACCCGACATCAAGATTTACGATTTCATGCTTTAGGGGGTAACTGTTATAGACATATTTGGGCACTTCAAACCCAATCTTGTATGTGATAAACTAGGTCTCTTCAACCCCTAAAAGTGTTGTTTCATACCTTAAAATAACATGGTCATCTGATTACATCATTCCCCAAAAGTTCCACCTAAAAAACCATCTAGAATTGGCCTAAATTGGACCATACTGACTGCTCCACTGTCAAGGTGCGATGCATACTGACTTTTACACTAGCTAGGTGCAATGCATACTAATGAGGCCTTCTGTATGGTGCGATGAGTGAGGATGGACAAATTTCCAAGACAGTTTGCTAAGTGGATGCTCATGGAATCTTCTAGAAACTTCTCCTATGACACTTGCCTCTTTGAATTTGCCTAGGGATGAGTAAGAGATCAAAGAAATCTCCAAGTGGAACCAAATGCAACAAGTTGAATGACACTAATCAAAACCCCAGAGATGACTCACACCCTTACACATATCTATAAATGGATCCATCATCTAAGAGATCTAGGGGCTGGAATGTTGTGAATTGCAAGGAAGTGCTAATAGTTTGTATTTGAGAAAGAGCATTGTATTGTTGGTGTGATCTTGCTATTTCATGAGGTGAAGAGGGATTGATGC